>SKCR01027560.1:0-121047 GCA_019454045.1 Zanthoxylum bungeanum | reverse complement strand
AGAAGCGGTTGTGCTATATGAAGAGGGTAAGCAGCTGTTAAAGCGGCTGAAGAAGACCCCACGTCAGACCTAGAGGAGCAAGATGAGTCGAAAACATCAGAGGAATATGATAGACCTCATGGGCAGCCAATGCAGGAGTACCTTGAGGGGAAGTAGCCCCCGAATGGGCCAAAAGAGATTTGGGCCAGCTTGAAAATATGTGGCAGCACCCAGAGATTCCGTAGAGTTGATCATGAGGCCCATGTATTGGATATAGTGGTCTGGATCGTAGTTCTGATCAACGACCCCCACATCTTTATCGCAGTCATCAGAATCCCCTGATAAGATCTATCTGTAGGATCCGTGACGCGTTCCTCCCAACAAAGGCAATAACACTTAGCACTATTCACATGGCTGATGAAGTTGTAACGAGCGTGGGACTGTGAGAGTAAGAGCTCAAACTCATCCCAACGACAATCGTTAGCACCATACAGCTGTTCATTCAACTTGGAAACCTCCACGGTCAGAGTAGAATGCCTCTCGAGGAACACACTCTGCTGCCTTTGAGACACATTCAGGTCATACAAGAAAACAACGCATAAGAAATCGAAGGTAGCTAGAAATAAAGTGAAGCTAGAAAATCCAGAATAGAGGACCTCACCTACTAAACCTTGGAGACTTCAGAGCGAAGCTCCTCCTTCTCATGAGCAGTCGTGGCCAGGTTCTCGCGCAGTTCTTAATTTTCAATCTCCTTCCAAGCTAGTTTCTCCTCAAGCTTCAACTGTGTAGTAACCCGAGTAGACACATCTTTTTTGTGAACCTCTGCCTCACATTCTAAATCCACCTTCAGAGACTCCATCGCCTCCGAAGCCTTTGCCAAGTTATTATGTGCCTCATGAATATGAGTCTTCGATGTCTGGAGTAACAAGGCTGCACAGATGGCACTCACTCCACTGAATTGTAAGATCCCACTACTGAAGGTTGGAGCAAAGAGAGCAGACATGATTGTGTCGATGGGGAGGCAACGATGGAACGCATATACTCAACAGATTCTGGAACTCCCATATCTCAAAAACGGAAGCACCAATATGTGACGGCTCAGACGGTTGTTGTGCAAGGCTCGTAGAAGGCTCGGAAGAAAGTTGTACCGAAGGCAATGCAGAAGGGGCCAACGGAGATTCAGAAGCATAAACAGGCAACTCAAAGACTAAAATAAGGGACCTCGAGGCAAAGGTAAGAGGTAAAGTCACACACAAAATTGGGGCTGGGCCAATATGAACGGTAGGCGTAGCACACCTTGACCCAGAAGCAACAGTTGCGACGTCTGGCCCTATCTCAACCTCTGAAGGACGTGCCAACTCGCTCTCAATCTTTTGTTTATTATGGCGACGCTGGAGCTAACACTCATCTTCCTTATCTAGAGTTGGGATATGAGACGAATATGAGTAGGAATCCCAACCGAAGAAAAATAGACGCGAAGATCATTCCTCTTGGATATGGTTTTGCGACATAGCACCAAGAGGAAGTCTAACTGCAGCAAAAGCAGCATCATAAGGTTTTACGATGCAACATGGGGCAGAAAGAGTAGAATATTATGAAATCTGGGTCACAGTGATGTCGGGCTTTGTCTTTGAAATCAGGACGGGATCATCAAGGGTGCCCTCCGAAGTAGTAACTAATATTTCAAAACCTAGATTTTTAGGCTTACAAGGCAACTTCAGGCTGGCCCTCTTCACACATGAGTCTCTAATCCATTCAACATATTTCTTCATCTCTTAGAGGTTTTTCAAGTTCGTACAGTCCTGATTATCATGATGAATGATTTCGGATACCGCACTAGATTCAGAGGGAGTGAGATTCAAACCTCTGATCGGTACCTGCTTGACCATAAATCTTTCATCAAAAGAGCCTTGTAATGGGTGAACCCACCCATGATCCTTCTCTCGAAGTAGAGATGAGGGATCACCAACACTTAAAGATGAGAAGTAATGACCACAACGCATTAGGGCTTGAAGGCCACTTTGTTAACAACCCTATTGATATGAATCAAATTCTTCTCCCTTAGGGCCACAAACCGATGTAGGAATTTGACCCTCTCTCTGGATAGTTCAGAGCAAAGAGGAATGTATACAAAACCAAAAGTTGGAAAATGAAAAGAAGAAAAACACATAAGACCCTACAATCAGAAAAAAATGAGTGAACTCCAGACTTAGAAATAAGAACTGACAAAATATCTTGGTTCATCGACAGTCGTAGAGGAAAGATGATACGGTCGATAATGCCAGTCTGCCAGTTACCGGTCACCATTAGCTGACCTTTAGAAGACCAGTCTTTGTCCGAGGTAGGTAAACCTGTGAACATAACTGACTTTCAGGATGAAAGGTGTACATATCCATGCCGTCGTGGACCTGAACTTAGTTAATGAGAAAAGATAGAAGAAGTCGCGGATGGTGAGATGCGAGTGGTTGACCATGGAAAAGATAATGAAACCCACGACATACCTAAAGCCGTTTAGGGCTAGCTGCATCAGGTGCAAGCTACAGAGCACACAAATGTAATGAAGTAGAGGGTGAATGGGGAACCGAAATCCAAATATGGTGCTCCCATAGAACGACACCACTGCGAGGGACAACATCAGGGTTAGTTTCTCAGAAGGATGCGCTCTTAGGGAGAGGCTGCATAGAGACATCTTGAGGAGCATCGACGTCATCCCTTAGGCACTGGATCTTGTCACCATAAGAGGATGAGGAAGCCATTGTAACCAGAAGATTGTGGGATTATAAGTGAAAGTATTAGGGAATAAAAATTTATAGAGGAAAAATGAGCATGATTTTGAATTTCAAATATAGAATCCAATAGGACTGATGGAGACTGTCAAATCGATATTTATGTGATACAATCATTGCGTTCCCAAGGAGGTAAGGAAGAAGCCCATGGCACCAAAAAGCTCACTTGATGCATAATTTTGAATTTGTTTGTTTCCACAATTTCTTCAAAATGATGCGAACAAAGGGGGAAATTGTTTGGGAGAAATCAAGCATATGACACATGGCCAAACACACTCTAAAGGTGATCCGGAGCTATCTTCAGGGTTTGATTTCAGTATTTCTTCAGAATCTGATTACATGACCTCATATCAGAGTCTAGTCTCAAGAGTTTGATCCAAAAACTTCTTTTAGGGTCTGAATCCAAGACCTCTGTTCAGAACCTGGATTCATGACTCTTAGGCAGGGTCTCCACCTCAGACTACCATCTGAAAAGGCAAACAAAGATCATACGAGGAGTAAGCCCGAAATATTAGCTTTTTAACGGCACAAATCTTCTCAACAAGGAAATAGACAATCAATTAATAATTTTCCATTTCTCTAAGCTAGACAATCACATATAATATGAAGGTTTCGAGATTCTAGAAAGTGAGTTAGTTAGTGGGAAACGTGAATGAAATGTAACTGTATTCAATTATTTTCCTTGTAATGAGAAATTATAAATAGTGCAAGAAACCTTGGAATAAGAGATCGATATTTTGATATTCAAGCAATAACAGAGCGTCATTTACCAACTTCTATAATTTTCTTTTAATTCTATTGTTTGTATAATTATACTACATAAACATACCCTGAACTTGACATGTCTTTTGAAATATAATATGTTATTAGGAAAATTAAAAATCTCGTGATCTTGATATGTTAGAGTCATATACACATATATTTTCTATATTTGTTGATTAGATGAGTTGAGTACAAGTATTGACATCATCATATTATTAAAATTAAAATACTATTCTGAAAGGGGACTAGCAGAACCCAGTATGTTAAGACCTATAATTTTGTGAACAATATAGAGTTGGTTTATTAATTTTAAGGAATATGTCATTGGGATACAACCCATCGTGTGATTTTTGAAACGTGTTCGAATTTTTAGACAAGCTTTTAAACAATTAGAAGAGTTAAATTTTTTAATTTTAATAGATTAAAATAATAATGTTGTCATTTCAAGCAATCTAATAAAAATGGCCTGAACTTGACATGCCTTTTGAAATATAATATATTATTAGGAATGACAAAAAATTTTATGGTCTCATTCTTGGAATCGGATAGACGTATAATTTTCTATATTTATTGGTTGGATGAATCGAGTATGAATATTCACATCATTGTATTATTAAAATAAAATACTAGTGAAAAATGGGGCCTGCATAACCCAATATGTTAGGGTTGGATAAGGTTATAATATGTTATACCCGTTAGTTGAACAGATTGGAAACATATTTTGACATCATCGTACCATGCACAATTCATTAATATCCCTATACATTATAATCTTTGAAATTACAGCAACTATAGAAACATTTGACGATCTCAGTATTTTTTTCCTTCAAAGATTTTGAATACTGTACCTTTATACAATCCCATACAGTTTTATGAAAAAGTAATTTCCATTAAGAAAAAAGATAATCACACGAGTAGAATCCACTACAGATAGTGAAAGAAAAAGAAAGAAAATCTTGTTATAAAATAAGAGAGAAATAGAAGATGAGAAAGATATATTTTAAAGCTGCAGATTTTTCTTATTAATTCTCAATTAAATAAGTTTACAAGAGTTGTTCTTTATTTATAGAGAGAGATTATGGTGAGATTATTATCCCTAAGTAATATGTGATAAGTTACAAATATAAAAGTTAACATAAAATATAAAAACTATTAAAGTAAAAGGACCACCAACATTTACAACACTCCTCATTGGGCCCTATAACTTTAATTTCACACAATGTGTTTGATATTTAGATATGTATTACGTTACCTCGTTAAAATCTTGCCAGTAAAATCCAATGGGATAAAACCTGGTCGAAGGAAAAAGAGTATAATCCCATTTTATCTAATAGCAGTCATTCACCTCAATGAATACACTCTCATTGATGAAATATTCTCATTCAAAAGATATCATCAAGATAATTTACTCAAGTCAATGCATACCAATATTATATATAAGCTTCTCAAATGTCGATGTCGGTAAAGCCTTAGTAAATAAGTCTGCGAAGTTATCAGTTGAACGTATTTGCTTGACATCAATTTATTTGCTCTATTGGAGCTCATGAGTGTAAAATAATTTAGGTGAGATGTGCTTGGTCATGTTTCCCTTGATGTACCCTCTTCTAATTTGTGCAATACATGCATCATTATCTTCATATACCACTGTTGGAATATCTTTTTGTAGAGTTTAAGTTGCATGTGCTTTGAATGCGATGGATAAGTGACCTTAACCATATACATTCTCTGATTGCTTCATGTAGTGCAAGTATCTCTGAGTGATTGGAGGATGTAGTAATAAAATAATGCTTTGTAGATCACCATGAAATTACCATGTTATTGTAGGTAAAAACATACTCTATATGTGAACATGCTTTATGAGGGTTAGAGAGAGATCCTGCATCAGTATAGCCAACAAAATATGGATTTTGTGTTAGCTCATTTGACTAAAATAATCCCAAGTCTTTAGTCTCATGAAGATAACATAAGATATGTTTGACGCTATTCCAATGTCGTTGAGTTGGCATAGAGCTATATCTTGCCAATAAATTTACTGAGAATGCAATATTTGGTATGATATATTGAGCTAAATATAATGAGGCACTAATTGCATTAAGATATGATACTTCTGGATCAATTATCTCTTTATTATATTCTTTAGAATGTAATGGATCATTTTTAGGATCAAAAGATAGGACTACCATAGAAGTATTTAATGGATGGGCATTATCCATGTTGAAACGTTTTAGAATCTTTTCAATATATACAGACTGATGGATAAACACGCCATTAGTTTTATGCTCGATCTGCAAGCTGAGACAATATTTCATCTTCCCCAAGTCTTTCATCTCAAATTCTCTTTTTAAATATTCAGCAGTTTTTAAAAGCTATTTAGGAGTTCCAATTAAGTTCATTTCATCGACATACACTACTATGATAGCAAATCCAGATTCAGACTTTCTAATAAATATGCTAGGCATGTATGATCATTTATATATCTATATTTCATCAAATATTTACTCAAACGATTATACCACATGCGTTCGGATTGTTTCAATCCGTCTAGAGATCGTTGTAATTTGATTGAACACAGTTTACAATCTTTTGATTTATATGCTTCAGGCATTTTCAATCCTTTAGGGAATTTAATGTAAATATCAGTGTCAAGTGATTTATACAGGTATGTTGTCACTACGTCCATAAGACATATGTCCAATCTTTCAGAGACTACCAAACTGTTCAAAAATAAAAAAATAATGATATTCATTATTGGAGAATACGTATCTTCATAAATCAATATCATGTCTCTACGATAAACCTTGTGCAACTAGTCGCACGTTGTATATAATGATTTTGTTATGTTCATTATATTTTTGTACAAACACCCATTTGTAACCAACGAGTTTGACATCTCTAGGTGTCTGGACTATAGGTCCCAATATTTCACGTTTGGTAATTCTGCTTGAATTGCTTCTTTCCATTGAGGACAACCGTGTCTTTATCTAAATTTATTGACAGTTTGAAGTTCAAAATAATTTGTAATTTCAGTAGCTACTGTGAACGCGAATACATTGTCGATGACTGACCGGCGTAAACACACACGTATAACGCAAGCGCACGTATCGTTCAAGTAATATAAAAATATCGATCCCACGAGGACTTAATAGCTAAACTATTAATTTTATGAGGTCAAATGATTACTAATATCTAACAAGTTGATTGATTGATTTAAAATGGTGACGATTCTAAATTTAAAAACAAGTAAATAAAATGGTTCGAAAGTAGGTTGGTGGAAATTCAAATTATAAAAACTATCCAGAGTTGTGCTTTATTCCAATATTATTTAAAAGATGAAGTGGTTATCTTATAGTTGGGTAAAATATTGATTTATTAACCTGGAACACTAAATTATGTAAAAGCCTCTGTCGATGGTCAGACACAAATACCCAGTTTAACCCAATTGAACCATATGTCTATGTCAACCAAATTATCTGGATTCATTAAGTTTAAATCCCAATTATGGCTACCCCCGCCCGACAGGTATATTCCTATCCTGTAAGGAAATCTATTAAAGGGTTATCTATCCTCAAGGAAGATCGTGGGCTATTGAGTCTAAGGTCTTAAACTTAAAATCCCTATGTCTAGTTCATTTTAAGTTTACCTAATCAATTTTATTAATGGCCAGTTAATAAAAAGCATTAAGATTAAGACTCAATAAATAAATCTTTAAATTACCCAACCTATAATCTAACCCTTATAAAACAGTGATATTGAAATTTATCACAACCCCAGATAACTGGCTTAGTTACGACACATATTTACGGGTAGTAAAAACTTAAATAAAATAAAAGACATAAAGTAAATTGCTGAAAATACTGAAAAGTAAATTGCTGAAAAGTAAATAAAGTAAAAAGTAAAAAGTAAAAAGTAAAAAGTAAAAAAAAATTAAAAATAAATTACTGAAAGTAAATTGTTGAAATTAAATAAAGTAAAAGTATAATAAAAGAGAATGCTGGGGTTAGAGGATCAACTTTTATTACTACTATTTTAGATATCTCCCTTAATATAATATATTAACTTTTTGTGATAATTACCAACCAGCCATATAGGCGGTATCCTGATTAAGTCAAATTAATAATTAATTACCAACCGACCAACCAGGCGATATCCATATTAAGTCAGGTTAAAACCAATTTATAATTAATTACCAACCGACCAATATAGCGGTATCCTCATTAAGTCAGGTTTTAAATAGTTTATATATTATAATTAAGGGAGATTAATCTAAATAGTAATAATAAAAGCTTTACATTTCACCCCAGCAAGGGGGAATTACCTCTTCATTGCTTGAAAAATAAAAACTGAAAAGTAAAGAAAAGAAAGTGTTGTGCGTAAAAGTAAATTGCGGAAAGTAAAAACTGAAAAGTAAAGAAAAGAAAGTGTGAAACTGAAAATTAATTACTGAAAACTAAAAATAAACAAACTAGATACAATCTTCTTATTTATTCATTAAGAATTTCAAAGAAGAAAGTATGAATTTTACAAATGAAATGGCTTGGTATTTATAGGCAAAATTTTGCCACCATCAAATCATCCATCAAATTCTCCACCAAATCCATTATTAATTTCTCCATTAATTACTCCACCAAATCCATAATTGCTCCACTAATTGCTTATCTTGTTTGGTGTTGATTTGATAATTTTTATTAATTATTAATTAATTAATATTTTGCTTTGAAAATGATTGATAATGACTTTTAATAATTACACTCCACACACTTCTGGATGGTTCATCAATTTAGGTCATGAAATCATCAGAATTTGAAAATATTTTCTCTTTAAAAGTTGTAGATCTTTGAATCTTCTTTAATCTGGAACTTGAATCAGCTCAATCCGATATCTGAGTAAAAAGTTATGCCCAAAATACAACAGATGCGCAAAACTGGAATTTCCAAAACTGCACTTCGTCAAAACGCCCTTTCAAGTTTCCAATCTCCAAAATTAAAATATCAAGTCCAATAATTGCCATTATTTGACCCATATTTCATCCTAAATGATTTCATTGAGACCCGATATTATTTTATCTGCAAAATAAACTAAAACACATCAAAACGTTCATCAAACCCGAGAAACTAAACAAAATATTAAGTTAAAGGGGTGGTAAATATTGATATATTTTCCGCTCATCAATGACTAATTCATTATGGTCCCGCATCTCTTTTGTATAAATATAATTTCTAGAATTTTCTCTTTAGAATTTTTTATCTCTACAGGGACTTGGGTCTCTTCAGAGATCATTATTTCTTCTAGAACTATTGATTTTGAGAATGTGAGTATGTTTATAGCTCGAAAATTATTTGTAACATGATCATAATCTATTATTTTTCCTCTTCCGATGAACAATATATTTTGAACCAAGTGGTATGTCACGCTTCTCACATACAACAAATGATTCATTAGCTGCTTTTATACTAGATTGTTCAACGGGAACAATCACTTGGGTTAGTGTAGTAACAACTAATATATGTGACTTGGTTACTTTTGATGTTTATATAAATACATCACGTAATTGATTTACAATTTGGTGCAAATGAACTATCTTTCGCACTTCATTTTCACATTGACTAGTGCAAGAATCTAAATGAGACATAGTAAATTAATTCTAAGAAAATATGTGGCTTACTTCAGGAAGCTTCATTTCTTTTAAAAAGAGGAAAATTATCTCATTTAAATGGAAATATGTAAAATATAATGTGTTAAAAGTTCCAATTACTAACAAGATTATGACGTTTTTTAGGGCATTCGATTAGATCAGCAAGACCATGTAGGAACCACTTTCCTAATGCAATAGAAACACGTTAGGCACCCAGGATCGGACTAGAAATTTTTTTCTGCCCTTCTCTTCTTCTGGCCGAATCTGACCAGCTCTCCCTCTGAATTTTGCTTATGTTTTGGACAAAATTTCAGCCCCGGAATAGCCCAGGAACAATAGAACAAAATTTGACTGTTTTGGATCCGAAATGCCCTCAGCTCACTGCCCAATTCAGCCCCTATATGCGTGAGTCACACCAGTATTTTCAGGTCTGATCTTTCAATTAAAACAACTTCAATATAGCCTAAAACACCACTAAATATTCCCCAAAAATTCTGGATAAAAAATAATTCAAACCAAGCCCCGTTACATAATTTTTAGATGCGATAGTGAGTAGAAAATTGCTCATTATCGTGTAGCATTTAAGAAGGAGATGATAATGAATTTAGTTCGACACCAAATATCCTTCCGTGCTATATCTCGTCACCAACAAAAAATAAGGTGGTCTATACTCACAATCTTATCTCTAAACACTTTAGAGATCAAGGTATCATGGTTTTCTTTTTCTCAACACTTGAGAGAATTCTTAGAACAATGAGAGGATGACTAGGGTTAGAATGACTTAGGTTAGGCAAAAAGAAAATTACATTTTCTTTATATACCCACGGTTATTAATTTCAAAAATCAAACAAACCCTTGCCCTCCCCACTTGCAAAGTTTCAGCCACCCACCCATTTTTTTGAAAATTTTTGTAACATAAAATTTACTTTCCTTTATTGCATTGGATATTATAAAAAAGAAATAGTTATCACCTTTTAAAATGTGTAACTACCAAAAACAATCCAAAGGTTTCTAAAATCCATTTTTGGAATTCCAAAAATATAATTTTTTTATTAAATTATATATAATATAATTTAATAACATATAATTAATAATTATCATATAATAATTAAAAACTATACAATAAATTTAACATATAGTTTCAAGTGTGATATAATAATATTATTAATCATATTAATAACATATATTATATTTATGTGAGTATATAATTGGACTACAAATTATATTTAATCTTCTACATTATATCAAGCTAGTGTTAGTGTTTCTAAGACTAGCCCAAGGATCTTAAACATGATTCTAAGTGTCAATAATTAAAAATAAGTTTGCGGAATAAACTTAAATTGATTGGTCTGGATGAAGTTCAAAACTTTCTTTGAAGATGAAGCTCCAAGCCTTCCTTTTGAGTTCCAAACTCTTGGATGAGTTTCCCTATCACCTTTCTTTGACCCCTTTAAGTGTTAGCTTGAACAAAAATTGAAGCAAAAATTGCCCTCCAAGAGTTACAATTTTCGGCCATATGAGAGAAGAAAATGGGAGAGAAGAGTGAATAGTGTATTTTGTATTTTCCAAAACATAACACACATTAGTTGACTTGGTTGATGTGTTGGTTGAATAAATCCAATTTATTATGCCAACCACTTCCATCAAATAGTGACTAGTTGATGTAAGTGAAGTGGGTCCCACCATTTTAAATTCAAAATTTAGTTGGCTTATACAACACACTTTGGGTTCGGGTTCGTTTAATCCGATTAAACGAATTTTCCATCGCTAAATAATTAAATCCAATTTAATTAAATAATTATGCCTCGCAAAATTATTACAAAAGTCGCTCGCGAATTAATTCCAAATTAATTCGTTCGCTTGGATTAAAATCTAATTTTAATTCTGCATTAAAATCCAATTTCAATTAATATATCCAATATATTATTTTAGCCCAAATAAATAAATTAAATAGAAAAATCTAATTTGACTATTAAATTTATTTTACCGAATAATTCCAAATTAATCGCGTTCTCTCTTCTTCACGAATTAATCCCAGATTAATTCATGACGCAATTAATCCCAGATTAATTCTCTCTCTGATAATTAATCCCATATTAATTATCGCCATAATTAATCCAAGATTAATTTTCTCTCTCATATTTAATCCCAGATTAATTCTGTTCGAGTCAAATGTCATCAGTGAATCTTTGGGAAGCGGCCCAAGAGATCCATGGATATGTTGGCAGTAAATGCGGTTGTCGGACTATCCGACACGTGCGTACCCGGTACCACATTCTTATAAATTTACAAGACATGGTTGGCTTCTAGCAAAGCACTGTGCCTACTCAATTCTCCATAAATATATTCAACATGGAATATATATAATCTGTATCAGGCGTAGTATACAATGTACTGCGTATTACGATCCAGTATCGGATGTCACATGCTAGGCCTGAGGCTGGAATTGTGTCTGCCTCGTACGAAGCATATATCAGATCACTAGCAACTAGTCTATGTAATCGGATAATCATGACCTAGTCATATTATCCCGATAGCTGCAGCATATAAGAGTACTAGTTCTGTATTCCTGTGTGATCATCATCTACATATGACTGAAGTGATACTTCAATCTTGACATCACACCCAATACACTACAATTCTTAGTATACCCAGAAGAGGCATACACAGAACCTGTTAAAGTTCCGGACGACCAAAACCAAAGTATGCTGATTGTCGTAAGTATTAGCGATGCAAGTCTCAGGTTAAGACCACATACATCTACCCTGATTCAGATTCCCATAGACACATAGTCATACTACCAATGAGACTCCGAGGGGTCTATCCAGAGCGAAGCTGTTCCCGGTCCAACGGCTAACAGAACCTCTTATCACACTTGCATAAGTATCCAATACTTAAATATATGAGAACTATGCCGTTAAGCTTCCATAACGCGCACAAGTGTAATACTAGCCTATTCCGCATTATCAATGTCCAGTCTCGATAATACTACGACTAGGGATATTTAATGATTAAACCTTTCGTGGATTAATACTGTCTCATATCTTATTAATCTGGTACTAATCATATGGACTTTTATCATTTATATATCCAAGTAATCCAATTACAAAATGATAAAAGAGCAATTTCCTTTGTCACATAGTTAATTTGTACAAAGAACACCATGTCTTTTACAAATAATGATGCTATGGGTCATAATTGTCCAACAGCTAGCACATGGACCAAATGGACCTACGGTTCCGAGCTCCAATAACCCCGAAATATTAATTAAGCTCTTAATTAAATATTCTGAATTATTAACTTCAAGTTATTCTACTAAAAACCCGAAGAAATACTCTCGTTGCCGCAGATAAATAAATTAAGCCAAACCATGTAGGTGTCCATCGATATAGTCATTACATACCGATTGGCCCTTCACAAGTATCTCATAATTAGAGTCGAGTCATAATGTCTGTTATACCCCTCTAATTATTTTTACCTTAAGTACCATTGATTCTCTTATGAACAATTTATTCATAACTGTTATGAATGTTAATCTTTCTATTCATAATAGAAAGACTCGAGCGCTATAACCATTCAAGTACCGAATCAACCCTTAAGGAAGATACTCATCTACTTCTCGCAAGAAGGAGTTGATTCCCTATTTATGTAAAATATCCCCAGCTATATACCAAATCATGTCCCCAAAGTACGTAGCTGTTGGTCGGGCTTGCTACACAAACCTCACATTTGTAAATCAACGGACATAGCCTGCCATGCAGGAGTTCGTAGTACACTCAGGATTAAAATCAATCCATATATGACCATCTAGTAGATCGAAATGAATTTCTTTATTTAACGTATATTATAAGAAACTCATTTCTATCTGGGTCCAGTCCTATGTGATCACATCATATAAGGTGCCTTCATTCTCATGCCTCCACATGGACGATCCCAGATCAAGGTCGCAATACAAATATAGAATGGACCGCAACTATAGATAAACCATAAATAAATTACCCTCTTTGTTGGTTCTCTATGGACTATTTTAGATTATGAACTTCAGACTTAAATCTTCTTGTGTAAGACACTCATACACTAAGTCTGGAGGTACATGAGTAATTTAGTATAAACAAGATAATTTACAATATACGATATTAAACAAACACTTTGATAAATGAATAATGTATCATTTTATTTCATAAAATATAATTCCATTTACAATAAATGAAGGTCTAGGGTATATATCCCAACAGACCATATATGATATATAGTTTTGCTCCAAACAATATTAATATTTAGAAGTAAAACATACAAAGTATAAAATATAAAATACTAATTGACATATAATTTTATCTCTTTAGTTTCAAATAAATTCGTCACATTAAGGTGAACAAGATCTGCAAGATCTTTAGCCACTCTAATGTTTCATATTTGCTGGTTATATCCATTTTTATCACTTTATCGTCACGAGGATTCATGATTATTGTCAGGACATTAATCATGCAATTCTTTTACATTTACATATCCATTATGATATATTTTATATTCACTTCAGGGAATGATAAATATTTTATTTCCAAAAAATTTAATTTCAACTCACAATTTCAATTGTGAGGTAATGTTATATAAAGTTGAGTTACACTAAATAACAATAGACTATCTATGTCTTTTGTAGTAGTCAGAGCTTAAAGCTCTCTTGTAAAAAATTATAGAGGAAAATATTCATCTTTCAGAGATATTTATTTTTCTTAATGGTACATTCCAAGCACATAACTTGAATTCACATTTCAATATCTATACCCCATGAAATAAAATGGCATAATAAGACATCCAAAATAAAAAATTTTATATTCATGTACAGAACTCATGGTTCATATATATGATATTATAAACTTAGAACTTTAGGTTCTAAATGTTTAAAGTTGTAACTTGAAACTTCAAATTTTCTTTTGTTCCCTAAAATTTTGAATTCTCTTTTAGAATTCATAACTCCAAACTTCATGTTTAGATTTAAAAATTATCATAGAACTTCCAGTTCTGATTTATAAGATTAATTCTCTAAACTTCAGGTTCATATATGAAAATGATAAATTTATAACTTTTGGTTCTAAGAGCTACAACTAAAAACTTCAGGTTATAATTTATTTATAATTGTCAATAGTAAATGTATACTTATTCCTCGATATGATAACCATTTCAGCGGATATCTTTGGAATTCAACATATTTATATTGGATATAGCTGAATATGAAGCATTTTCGATGTATAGTTTAGTTCACTTGCTAATAAAATGATGTTAAGATTTTATATACCAGAACCTTATTCTTTTACTGTAGTTTAGTTTTTCTATCATATCTATACTTAGTGGAAATTAACATTCATTATTGGGAATATTATAAGAAACTCATTTTCGTATTCTATGAGAAAATCATGTTTTATTTATAAATTATAGTTTAGAACTTCATGTTATGACATTTGAAGCCAATTTAAACTTTAGGTTCGATTAGTTTTTTATTATTGCAAACTTCTAGTAGTAATAATATATATATAGTATAATTCAAAAGAATTAAGATAAAATAAACAGAAAATAAAAAATCACATAAATTCATATAATGTAAACAAAAAATTACATATACATAATTGGAACTTTATGCTCTCTTGAAAAAATATTTCTTTAATCTAGAACTTCAAGTTCTGATCATACATTATTATTTAGAACATCAGGTCTTAAAAATGAAATTATATTTCAGAACTTCAATTTTTGATTGATAAGATTAATATTTAGAATTTCAAGATCATATATATGCTGTTATAAATTTAGACTTCACGTTCTATGGAAGGTTTTAAACCACAGTTTCTAATCAGAAATTTTAATTGATGAGGTTAGAGCTTAATGTAAATTTAGAACTTCGAGTCCTATAATTATTTTGTAATTTAGAACTTCAAGTTCTAATAAAAAAAATTAATCAATGAGATTATAACTTCAGGTTCTAATCTAAAAAATATATTAATGAGGTAAAAATTTCAAATTCTAGTTTACCTCTTAATTATTATTAGTATTTTTTTTCAACAAACAAGTTACAAGCAAATCATATTAAAAACTTAAACAAGAGATATTAATACATCTACGATTTATCCATTGAATTATAATTGAATAGGAATTGAAGACTGAAGGGAGGCCAATGCACACATCTGAATGGATTGACAATTGTGAAATTGATTCACAACAGAAAAACTGCACCAAATAAAAAATATCAAATTCGTGTCAAATTGCCATGCAAAATTATCATCATCCAGACCATCATTATAAAATTAAAATAAACAGAAAAATAAGAAGAAGCTCTCATTCACACAATGAAATAACCAAGCCAAAAAAAAAAAGGCCTCATGCCTGATTGTTTATTGCATGTGAAATGAAGATAGAGAGACAACAATTCACCCACAAAAATTAAGAGCAAACAGTAGATCTATATATTTTCTGATGTAGATGATCCAATTTAATGACAACCACATAACATACTCATAAAAATAATAATAAAAATACATAAAACATAACATAATGAATTAGAACTATGAGTTCTAATTTTAAGATTGGAATTCAGAACTTTAGGTTTTGAATTAGAACTACATGTTTTAATTTAAATATTAAAATTCAGAACTTCAGGTTCTGAATTAGAACTACATGTTCTGAATTAGAACTACATGTTCTAATTTTAATATTGAAATTCAGAACTTCTGGTTCTGATTTATTTATACTGTAAAACTTCAAGTTGCAATATTAAAAAAATAATAAGAATTTAGATTCAGACAACATAATTAAACATGCAAAATAAAAAATCACATATAAATCATAAGTCACAATGATTTGGTTTTCGGCTTTGATTACAATCAGAAGCTACATATAAATCATAAGCCATATTCACGACTTCTGATTATAGCAAATTGGCTTAAGGCTTTTGTATATATTGATTCGATTTTGATTGTAGCAAATTGACTTCAGGCCTTTGCATATGATGATTCTTATTTGATTCTAGCGGATCTTGATGATAACGTGTTGTAAAATAAGAGAGAAATAGAAAAAGAGAAAGATATATTGTAAAACTGCAGATTTTTCTTATTAATTCTCAATTAAATAAGTTTACAAGAACTGCTCTCTATTTATAGGGAGAGATTATGATGATATTATTATTCCTAAGTAATATGAGATAAGTTACAAATATTAGGATACATTTATAACAAATCTGAATTTTTAAAATTAAGCAAAATTGAGCCCAAAAAAATTGGGCAACCCACATAAAATCCGACCCATCACACACTGCTTAATACCTCCTGCTGCATAATACACAGTTACACGGTATATAGTTTCACTTCTGATTCAGACATTGAAATGAGCTGACCCAACTAAACAAAATGTCTTCAGGCGATTCAAAGAAACTTGAAGGGGATGCCCCATCAGCATCATCATCATCATCATCTGACGGCTGGAAGGAACGCACCATCGTTCCCACTATCCTCGCAGGTATCACTTTTATCGAAAAGGAAGAAAAAATATTTACATTTAATTTTGGATTTGAATGATACCCATTTGATTGTTTCGTCATTGGGCAGGTATTGTTGGTGGAGGAGCTGGGCTGGCATCAAAGCATCGGAAAGTTCACGGGCTTGCTAATATTTCAGCTACATATGCCACTAATTTATCCATTGTCACTGCTTGCTATTGCGGTTTGTTCTTTTCTTTTCTTTGGCTGATATTATGGAATTGGATCTCCTGCTCCTCTATTAGTATATGCATTTTTGTAAGCCTGTTTTGATGTTCCATGGAAATTGAGTTGCCCCATCAAATTTTTATGTGCAATTTCATTTACAAACTGGTATATGATGGTCAACGACTCTTGTGGCTCCTCCATGTAGCAGTGAGAGCATATTTTGTTACAGACACATTTCTGTAACTAGAAATCAACCAAAACAACAACAAGAAGAAACTTGGATAAAATATCTCCCAATCTACAACTATAAATTGTAAAATAATATTCAAGACATTTAATTCAATCATCTAAAGCTTTAAATAAAGCTCTACTTGGAGGTTACAAACCTAAAACATAGCAAATAATAGAAACCATATAGCATGTTCTCACTTTATGCTTCATGACTTAATAAAAATAAGGAACTGACTATCTTAATTTGGACTAATTAAGAAACCAATTACACTTAAAATAAAATAAACAATTAAAAAGTAAATATTTATTAAAGTATTTAAAAATTATTATGGGAGTCGTATCATTCCTTCCTCCTTAAAAATACCCTTGTTCTCAAAGGTGGAATTTTTGAAGTAATTTATCATCTTCTTCGTTTTCAATTTATAATTAAAAATTGTGTTGCCTTGAACCTCTCTTGTTGATTCAACTGTATCTTTCATCTCTAATTTTGGTGGTTGATTGAAGCCTGACTTCTCACCATGTTGCCCAGACGTTTTAGCTTTTGCATCTTTGGCTTGTCAGGGAAAAGTCTAACATTTAGAATACAAATTTGTTAGAATACTTTTGAGTCTGTAATGACAACTCTTCATTGAGGCATTGATGAAAACCTTCATCATCTGTTGCAATTGCCATATTGTGATATAGCTCCATTTGTGAATGCTCAATGTTTGTAAGAGATGAATGTAAAAGTGGTGATTGTGAAGGAAACAAACAATGGAAATAGAATTTATTAAGATTGACGTTAGATCAGTTTCTTATTTGTGGAAAAGAGCAATAAACCAGAAAATAAGACTAATGGGTATTGTAGCAATTCTACAAACATCTTGCAAACGAGAGTACACTAAAAAAAAAAAAAGAAAAGCTCAGGCACACATGCTACCATCCACTGCCGGTATGTCCCTGCCCTCAAATCTCACACAATTGCAAAATGACAAAAACATGCTCCTCAAGACACTCTCACACCCCCTTATATACCCTTTTCCCAGTCCTTCACATCCAACATGCTTGTAAGTGCCATTCTCCACGTCATGTCTCATGTGGAATCCCCTCTGCCCCTTGCTCTCTAATTCTTGTGGTGCCCTCATTGTGGATGTCAGCTTATTACTCTGGCCCAAGCCCACTCTGTCCTTTCCCTGCTGCAGCAGTCTTGAATCCCATAATTGGTCCCTAACATATTGCCACTTTGTTGGAGAACTAAAGCTTCAACCAAAGATGCAGAATTTTCTTCAAGTTTTTTGATATTGTGGTCGCTTGAAGATGATTTCAACTTTGCATCCCATGTTCTTGAAATTTCATCTATCTTGCAAGAAAATTTCTTGGCAAATTCCTTTTGTTAAAAAATTATGGAATCCATCATTTTCTATATGCTCTCAAGTCGTTTCCCCATTTTATGTTTTTCCTTGTTTGTTGCCTGTCTCTTATACCAAATGTTACGAAGACAAATTTCTGAAACTAGAAATCAATCAAAATAAGAAGAAACTTGGATAAATAAGTTAATTCGAGGAAACTCAAACCTCTCAAAAGACACCATTGGCACTTCGAGGGACCAATACTTCCCATTTTACAACTAAAAGTTGTAAAATAATAGTATAATACTCAAAACATTTTTTAATTCAATCACATAAAGTTTTAGATAAAGCTCTACTTGGAGGTTACACACCTAAAACATAGCAAATAAATAGAAAAAAGCGTGTTCTCGCTTTATGCTTCTTGACTCTACGCCATGACTTCATAAAAATAAGAAACCAACTAGCTTAATTTTGACTAATTAAGAAACCAATTACACTTAAAACAAAATAAACAATTAAAAGTAAAATACTTGTTAAAATATTTGAAAGTTATTATGGGAGTTGTATCATACTTAGTCACATATGCTTTAATACTGGGGTCATAAGTTCATAATCTCTACTCGAGTTTTCATTTGAAATTACATTATCGATGAGTGAGATAAATTGTATTTAATTGTTATACTTGTATATATCCAAAGAATAAAAGGGTGGCCAAGATACTTGATATATCTGTGTCTCCAAAGGGTGGTGTTTCTGAAAAGCGGATACACTTAAGAGGTATTCAACATTATGAGGAGGATCATAATTGTCAAAGGTGCTACTTAAGCTCGCCTAGGCTCGTCTCAAGCTCAGGCTCAGACCACTGCGTTTCATGAAGGGTCAAACCAGACGACCTTCATCAAGCGAGCGCCTAGGCACAAAGGCACGCGCTTTTGAGATGCGCCTAAGTTCGCCTCATAAAATGTATGAGAAAACCCCTACCTAAAATTGATCTAACCAACCCGAAATCAAGTTGTATAACATTTTTTTAATAAATTAAGATATGTTTTGAAGTGGGCTTTAAATTTCGATAAACTTATTAATTTGTATCATTAGTATTTGTATTATAGTAATTATTTTTGATATATTTTCAATGATTTCTCTTTATTTTAGTTGATTGGATACTTATATTTTTTTCTGCAATTTGCGCCTCACATTCACCAAATGTGCGCCTTATGCCTTGAGGCGCGTGTCTAGGCCCTAGGACCCTTTGCGCCTAAGTGCGCCTTGGGCCTTTAACAACATTGAGGAGGATCAGTATTAATCTAAGAGTATCCAATATCCAAGCATATCATGTTATAAGAAGACTTGGTTGGCACGTTTGTGCCATAATTCTAATGTAATCTGCTGTGATGATGACTCGTATATACATTCCTTTAATGGATCTAGTTATTATATTATTTTTCTAGTGATTATATTAATTTTCCTACAATATTAGTTGTATAATTAATAATTATAATTGAATGAGCATTTTGCACTACATTATATTTGAGTCTCATTTGTATATTTTTTCCCTTATCATTTTGGGTCTCTATGGAGATGCATGAGATGTTTGATATTATCTTATTTTTATTTATTGTTGTTGTCTATATATTATTTAGTGAAATCTTACTTGCTTTTTATATTTATCACTGAAAAAATGTGCATGTTGTTTTATAACCAGTTTTGGAACTAAAGTTATGCCTTTATCAGCAGTTTGGGGAGTTAGAGTCTTCATACCAGAACCACAATATTTGAGTTTGACACCACCTTGAACCCTAAAAGTCACATTTCATTGGATTTACTAATGCAATTGCAATTGGGGTTGCTGAAAAATTTCGTAACTTGGAGATGCAGTTGGAGAATACTAGTATTGTTGGAGATTGTTATGTGCCTTATAATTTATGTTGTCTGGTTTTCTCCAATAACTATTGGTTAACGGCCTTTTCCTTGAGGCTGACATACTCGTGCCAAAGGAAAATACTGCACCTTTGGCTTCAAGTGGCTTTCAGTTGAGAGCTAGAGAATTTTTACCTTCTATATGCAGTTTGTTCAGATTTTTTGTTGGATGTCAATATTTCTTATTGGTTATAAAAAGGGAGTTGACAGCAAACTTTGGTTGGACGTGGATATTTCTTTTACAGCATTTGTTCAGACTAGAAACTGTATATTTTTCTTTGATTTGACAGGGGCACGTGAATTCGTAAGGGTCAATCGAAAAACAGGACCTGATGATCTATTAAATTCTGCAATTGCTGGGTTCGGCAGTGGTGCTCTTATTGGGCGTCTTCAAGGTAAAATATTGTGATTCTGTCTTCTGTCTGTGTGCCCATGCCTAGATGCGTTTGTTTCTAGGATTAAATTGTTAATTTCTTTTCCTGGTAAAAATCAATTCTTGGAAAGTGTAAGCTTGCTTAATCTATACAAGACCCATACTTATCAGTTTCGTAAGCCATCTGCTTTGATTAACTTTCTTTTGTGCTTAGCATTCAAAATTTGGCCAAGCCACATCATAGGTCATCTACGAAGAATTTAAGATAAATTTGGCACACCAGTGGCAAAGATTTTTATTACCTTGGTAATTCCTTGTAATTTGTTGATGTTCTCACACTCTGCATTAGTTAAAATATTTTTTTCCTTGGTATTCTAGGTGGTCAAGCTGGTGCATTGCGTTACTCGCTCATCTTTGCCGTTGTTGGGACAACAGTAGATTACGCTACTCTCAGACTAACACCGATCATAAAGAACTTCAGAGAATCACACAAGGATGGTGATTGGTTGAAGTTGCCGGAATGGTCTCCCATTCAAGTACTTGATGAGGAAGAACTTGCTGAAAAACAAGCTCGAGAGCAAAAACTCTATGCACAACGGGCACTTGGTAAACTAAGCAAAGAAGAATCTAGATGAATGTGCCCCTTTTCATGTTGAATTTTTGTGGTCTTTTATGTGTACTACTAAATAATGTTCTTGGGCATCTTTCAGCTAGTGTGAGGGTGTGACCTTTTGAAGTTGATGAAGATTTGATATTTTAGTTGCCCTGTGTTGATATTTGTACTGGTAGGATTCTTTGGGAAGTTCAAAGAAAACAAAAATGATAAAAGCATTGCTTGCCTCGTTGTTCAATTCCACAGAAAAGGAGTTTCTTGATATTACTATTCGAAAAATCAATGTTTTTAGGTAGTCAATGGAAATTAAATAATAATAATAATAATAATAATAATAATAATAATAATGGCATTTACTGCAAGTTTTGGCCAGTGATAGTCACTGGTACATGATTTCTCGCGAGATTTTCATCTGATCTTTTACACCCACTTAGGCAAAGAGAGACCAGAGACACAAACTCTAATGTTACCCGGCCCTTGGTCCATATGTTGATGACAAAGCGTTCTGGGTATTTTCTCAGCATTGGATTTTGGAACAGGCCATTTCTCGGCTGTGAGATATCTCCTTAGTCGAGTTTCTGCTCCACCAACTGAACAAAGCAATTGGGGTCGCTTTCAAAGCTATGCTATTTAAACGGTAATTAATTGCTGATTAAATTATTATTTGAACAAATAGATTCGATCAATTTTATTTGTTTTAAATTCATACTGATTTTTAGGTGATTTTGACTTATTAATCGGCCGATTTTCGATTTCTAAAAAATCATCAGATTTTATTTTTTCTATCTATTTTTAGTTTTTTAAATTTTTTTTTTTTGAGTTTTAATTGAGGGTTTTGCATGAAAAAAGTGAATGATTCCGTTAGAAACAATGAAAAAAATTGAGAATATGATTTAACATAAAAGAATTATTTCCGAAATAATAACACCAATATAATGAGTTTATTATATTTTCTTACATGAATAATTTTTCTAATTATATCAAAATTATCTCTATTCGTATTGACTAACTAAAGACTTTTAGATTATTTATTATTTTTTAATTATTAATAAATGATTTTTAATAATTTTGGAGTTTTACATCTTTTATTCTTAATCATATGAAATGTCCACTTTATTATTCTTAATTAATTTTCAATTAATATCCGACTATTTCCATTTAATCGTAAGTCACTCAAATTACTCATACAGCGATTTATTACTGATTTCGATTAAACTGTTGAAAATGGAATCGGAGAAACTCAAATTTGGAATACGAACAACTCTTTGCAGGTTCTAGACACTTAGCAAACAGGAAAAAGTTATTTCAATAGCATAACGTGCATATATTGCAGATTGGAGCAACTAAGATTTTATGATCCTCAAATTTTTTTTATTACATTTTCAAATGGTTAATAATCAAATGTCTTAATTTTTTTTTATTATAATATTCCGTTATGATTACGAGTCTCAATTTCAAAATATTTTTTCAATACCAGCTGATCCTGTCAAGACTATTAAGTATTAACATCACCCAAACATATTGATTAATTAAACCACAATAATGAAAAATGATGGTGATATTTTAACTTAAATTTTTGATTTAAATCTAGACATCAATATCCAGCGATTGATGAAGCCTATCTAATAGAAGATATTTAAAGTCAAAATAACATGTACGGATGTAAATTCATCCACAATTATCTACCTATAGACATTGTTTTTTTACATCCCAACGATGAGTCTCTTATTAAGACACATCTGAAGAGTTTAGAGACGTTGTAAGGTCTAATGATGGAATTGAAGAAAACCCAAAAAACTCAGAGCCAGGGTTCTGGCCGGATATCACATATGTTCAGTCTGGTATAAACCTTTATGTCCGACCGGATGTCCTTAAAATCTAATAGTATATCTATCGCGTTTTCAGAATAGCAGAACGACTTAATCTTTTTTCTGGTTTCACTTTTAATTGGTTTCTATAAACACGAGCTTTCCTTCTTAACTAGTTTCCCAAATAAATTCTTTTCTTAATAATGATTTTCCTTATCAAATGAATATTTTCCCTAATAACCATAACCCTACCACTATAAAACAACATACGTTCTTCACTTTTGGGGGAGATTATTTTTTTGGAGGCTTTTACTTTGAACTCATAACAAATGCATACACACAACAAACATAGAAGAGATAATCAAGAGTAGAACCAAAAGAAGCTACACTAATCACCTAGTAAACTAGACCAAATCTCCAAATACACAACAACCCCGTGAATTCTTTCTAGCAAGAGACCAAAGCAACATAAGTTTCAACTTTCTTTTGATTTGAAGGTTTCCACCGTAATTTATGTCTCGAATCTTTGACAGTATTCTCGGAGCCGAGTAACACTTGAGGTACGACCTGAGGGTCTCTAAAACTTAAACTTATCATCTAAAATTTACTATTTTGGTGACACCGTATATCCGATCGGACATACCCCATGTCCGGCCAAACATGTATTCATCCTATAGAAAGTCTGGCCACATGAATGCCTACAGTTGACCTCAAATTTATGGTGGTATATAGGATGGAAACCCGCACGCAGATTCCATAGCTGAATTCGAATGGATGATAGTATGGTTTGCACTTGGGGACATACATCCAAGTACCACCATGAAACCGATGCGTCTAGTTCTATTTCTGTTTTCACCATTATTATGCTTATTCTTCTTGATTGCCATGCAATTTATTGTTAACATTACTAATTCTTGATTGTCTTCTTTATTTATTACCCCATCCCTCTGATGTCAAATCCGTAATTATTCGATATGCATGAGCTTGTGTTTCTGGTTACACAGCGAACTTCAGCCATACTTCTTGCAAATTCAGCTAGACGTTTGTTCAAATTCGACCATCCATATGATCAAATCCGGCCAGGACTCCATAAGTCCGGGCCCGTGAAGTATGCTTCTCGATATATTCTATTTTATCTTTTAGCCACTACAAGATATGTACTTCATTTGATCATAATATTATGTATTGTTTGGTTATATGCGATATAAATTGTTCTTGTGCATTATAAGACATGTGATCCTCTTTTGAGTCGGGATATTATACTGACATAAGTAAGAGACCATTCTAAACCTAAACGGGTTTAAGATCAGACCTTGCGAGGGGTGTAGTGCAGCCATAAATCATTCAAAGTATCTTATATTGGGTGATGACTCCTTTATTCTTCGGTTAGTCCCTCATGGGCTAATCCATACTCTCTATGAGCTCAATGTTGTGGTCACCGATGTCATAGGCATAGTGGCAAACCCCACTTCGCTCCTACATATTTTGACTCCACTAAGGATAAAGAATTGGCCCCGAAAAATGCCTTGTAGTATCCATGGTAAGACTGAGGTGAATCATATCCTTATTTTTTTTGCATACCCTCCAAGCCTGATGGCATTGCATATCATGAAATCCATTTCATCCAAGACAATGGATTTCTATGTGATGATACATATCACTCGTTGGCAAGTACCTTTGAGGTATAACAAATAAGCATTCATTGGTCATTTGAACCCTTGAGTGGGGAGACCTACGTAAGGACAACCTTTTGCCAATGAGAGCCTAGGTCTGATCCTAATGAGCCCATGTTGTGATATTTTATATCGTAGTGCAAGTGTACGGTGTCAAGTTTTAGTAAATGATAAGTAGAGTGTCGAATCCATAGGGATTGTAATCATACTCGTACTAAGTACTATAATTAATAAACCTAACTTTATTCAAAAAATATTTTAAAATAAACTAAGTTAAAACTAGAAGATAAATAAATAAAATATTAAAATATTTAATGAAGAGAAACCAAGATAAGAGAGATTCTAGAGTCTGATTTCACCTAACTATCCCCTATGTATTTGTTATACCAATCAACTATTATTCAGTTTAGTAGTGTATAAGCCAAGAATCCTAAAGTATTCCACTCCCTCTCCCGAGCAATAGTGAAAAGATGATTAATTACCGACTTCGATATCCCAATAAAAATGTAATAATTAACAATTCATTATGCCCCGTGATTCTTTATTAACGACTTCAAATGAACTATAGATTCTCCCGAACTCTATAAAACTCCTAGGTTTTATCCTCTAGATCCTATTCAAAATCTCTCTCTCCCGAGTGATAGATTCTAAATATTAATCATCTCAATTTGTGGCTAACAAACAAGAATCATTAAACGCAAGAGAATATAAATAAACTGAATTCTAAACTTCATAATAATCAATTTGGCAAATAATACATAGGTTCAAGCATTGACTACATCATCCTCTAGAATTATGAAGTTAGTTCATGACCAAATAATAAAACAATGAAAGTAATGTCATGAACATAATAGAAATCATTAGAGTTTGAAGAAGGAGACTAGAAGATTAAACCCGAATCAAATCCATTCGCCTTCTGACGTCACCGCCTTCATCTTATCTTGTCGCTCTTCAATCTTTCTCTTTGGATCTATCTAAATTATGTGTTTAGAACTCTTGAATTTTGTATTAGCATTCTCTTTAGGATTTTGGATGAGCTTATGTATTTATAGGAAAGTCTTGGAGTCATTGTGCATGTAAAACCCTGATTTCTGATGATTCTGGGTGTCTACCGCAGCGTCGCGATGGTGAAAAGTGGCGTTACGATGCTGCTCCCTCGGGAAAAATATATATGTGGAGCTGAAGAGGCGTCGCGACGCCCATGAGTTGCGTCATGACGCCAAACATAAATTTTGGCATGCTATTTTCTACATTTTCCACTCTTTCCGTGTGCTTCCGATGAGTTTGTAGGGTCCCAAAACACGTACAATTACTCCAAGATCCATGTCCTAATACTTCCTATAAATAAAACATAAAACAAACTACAAATACATTAAATGATACGAAATCTAACAAGATAATAAGCTAAAAATGTAGGAATAAGTGGGTATAAACCGCACTTATCAAACACCCCCAAACATAAGATTTTGCTAGGCCCGATCAAAAGACTAAATAAAAACTAAATAAGAATAAACAAACAAAATTAACTAAGTTAACTAGGCCACTTTCGTAGGGATCACGATTTTATTTAGCGTATGCAACAAGCCTTTAAACCCCTAAACAACCATAGTGGATGAGTTATAGTCTCGTGAGGGCTTACAGTGACGACACCCACAAACTTCATTCAAACATATGTAATCATACAAAAATATAATAATAATAAAGCAAAGAAAATAGTCCCGATAGTTACGCATAATATTGTCCTCAAAGAATGCCTATCAATGAAATCAGAGAAACTTTAAAGTACCTAATGCAGCTCAAATTCAAGTTCTTGAATAAATCATCTAAGCCAGAATCACAATATGTGTGTGTAAAGGTTTGGTCACATCTCGGCTCCCAAATAGCCAACTCAATAATTTCGTGTCAAAAATTGGGATCCGATGGGTCAAACCAACCTAGATATCTCAACAATACTCTTGAATTGCATTTCTTTGCATAATATGGTATGTTTTTTCTTCCTTTTTAACGCACCTACCCTTTAAGGTAGCATTTCTCCTAATGGTGGTCCTAACACTCGCCCATGGGTAGCTTCATGCTTATCGGTTATAAGTTGTTTAACTTTTTCTTTTTTATTTTCAATTTTTTTCTTTCAATTTTTTTATTTTCTTTTATTTTTAACCATACCATACATCATAACACTAGCATATTGAGATATATATCTAAGCAAACGGTCATTCATCGACCAACAATTTCTTCAACTAGTCACTTTTTCAATTACTTAGGTTCTTACTGCTAGAAACATATTGTTAAGTGCTTACGAGTCTAACCTAGATCACCTACTCAAGGCATCATATAAAAATCAATTGGGAACTTATCGTTTCTAATATTTCATCCAAAGCAAACACAATTCATCATTAGATTTATGCTTTACTATCAAAGACTAAAAATAAAAAACCAGTTTTTCATTATTTTTTTTTTAAAAAAGCAGGAACTATCACTACATGCACACACCCCCAAACTTAAAACTTGCATTGTCCTCAATGTAAGATAAACATAAAGAAACAAGAGTGAGGAACAACACTACCAGACATGGAGTTGATCAGGCTCTTGCTGGTCATAATTTGATTGTGCGGGTTGTGTGGGTCATGCTACCTGCATAAATACACATGCAAACCAATAAAAAAGAAAATAACACACAATAAAATAAAATAAAAATAAAATAAAGAAAATAATAATAAAAAAATGCAAAGGTTGCCTCCCCGCAGCGCTAAGTTTAATGTCTTCAGCCAGACGTTACCACCCAAATGGTCATGGTGGCTTAATATAGCGGACCAGATAGTATCATTTGTCTTCTTCTTTGGTATCCACCGGTTGTTATGACATGAAAAAAACAGCTTGGCGAGCTGTACAATTTATCCATGGATGGTCCCCTAAGGTCTACTGATGGTTGAAACTTTGGACTACACATGCGGCAAAATTGACTTGACCACTTTTTGAGCTTTCCAGAGATCATCTTCAAGTGAGCACTGACTCTTCTTTTCCTATGTTTATGGTTCTTTGAGATCAATTTCAGTTCTGGCTATGAAGGTTCTTCTTTTCTTGGCTGCACTATGCTCATAGGTTGTTGAAGTACTGATTCACCCTGCGTGTTTGTAACTCACTTCTCTGCGATATCTACCATGTGACATTTTGCATCACCTTGAGGACTCGGTATGGCTTTGAAAACACTGAAGGTGATTTCTTCATCTTGAACTCTCATTTTCAGTTCACCTTTCTGCATATCAATGACCGTTTTGCCGGTTGACAAGAAAGGTCTCCCAAAGATGATTGGGACGTCATGATCCTCTTCCATATTAAGAACAAGGAAGTCAGCAGGAAAATAGAATTTATCCACCTTAACCAACACATCCTCTACTATTACTCTCGGGTAGGTGGGGGATCTATCTGCTAGCTGTAATTTCACTGTGGTTGGCTTTGCCTCACCTATATAACTGTCTGTAGATGGATAAAGGCATGAGATTGATACTTGCCCCTAAATCACATAGTACCTTACCAAAATATCGATTCCTAATAGTGCAAGGTATGGTAAAGCTGCTTGGATCCTTCAGTTTGGAGGGAGCTTCTTCTGTATAATAGCACTACACTCCTCTGTGAGTGCTACTATTTCAAAATCTACCAGCTTCCTCTTCTTGGACATTATCTCCTTCATAAACTTCACATAATTTGGCATTTGTTCCAAAGCATTTGCGAATGGGATATTGATATGGATCTTTTTGAAGATGTCAAGGAATTTATCAAACCGAGCATCCAACATTTTTTTTAAAAGCTCTAAGGGTATGGCAAAGGTGTCTTCGGGATGAGAGGTGGCTTATATAAGGGAACTATTGCAATGTTCTCTTCTTCTGTTGTTGCTTCCTCTTGAATTGTCACCTCTTTATCTTGTCTGCATTGGTCTTTAGGAGCATCTATAATATATTTTCCGCTCTTGAGGGTTATGGCTTGGCATTGCTCTTTAGGGTTGGTCTTAGTATTACTAGGAAATGGCCCTTGCTGTTGATTGCTCATGGAGGAAGTAATCTGCTTAATCTGCACTTCTAAAGACTTCATTGGTGCCCCTTTATTGCCCATGTGTGTTTCAATATTGTTCAGTCTTGACTCATTCTTCTCAAACCTCTATGAAGTTTTAGGAATAAACGTGCTTATGAGGTCTTCTATAGAAGGTTTCTACTCAGCTCTTGGATAGTTGAAGCCAGATGAAGGTTGCAAGGAATTCTTTGTATTAGCACATGACAGGTTCATATGAGAGTAGCTAGGCATAATATTTCCTCTATAGTTGTTGAATTTTCGATTGTTCATATACTGAACTTGCTCATATCCTCCGTCAAGTAAGATCATTCTATTTACAACAGCAGTTTCAATAGATGGTTGGCCATGCTGATTGGTCAATGATGTTAGATAAGTCGTGAGGGATGACACTTGAGATGTAAGGGCATCAATATGATCTACCTCATATATACCCGCCACCTTAGGCACACTAGTGCATTCACTTGGCAATTGGAAATTATTAATTGTCATCTCCTCTTCAGAAGATTTCTTGAATAAGGTTCCTGTTGGAGATTCTAAGGGTCCCAAGGATCATAAATCAAGCATGAACATGTGTGAATACAATCGAGGAAGTCGCGAAATACTTACATCGATCGGTTGAGCGACGCTTTGACGAATAAAAAATGAAAATACGCTCATTGTTTTGGCGTCAGTCCACTGTCACAGTTCATGGAATTTTCGGCCATTGTTGCTAAAAAATCCAAGCTCCAAGCTTCATCAAACGATTCCCGGCTCATGGGTGGACTTCTCTATCACCTTCGCATGATCCCGGAGTGTGCTAGCACTCTTGATTTTGCCAAGAAAATCGCACTTGCTTCCTCTCATTTCTTCAAACTCTCGGAAGTTCAGTGCCTTTGCAGAATAAGAAAATGAGCCCTTATGGGCGTGAGATGAAGAAAAAAGGAGAGAGAGAGAAGAGTTGTAAAATGTGTGTTAAGTGTAATTGATTTCCAAAATCAATTTAACATATACCAAACATATAATAATAATATATGTCACTCGAGCTATCAAAAGTTTTTCAACAACTCCTATCAAGTCACATCTATCAATCAAGTTGTCAAGTCACATCACTCAAAGTGATAAGTGATTTAACGCTTGATGCGACTAATGATTTGACGCTTGATTTGACTTACGTGCCGCACTCGAATTCGAAATGTGAATGCGCTCGCAAATAATCCCGGGCTCGGGTTCGCTAATTCCAAATTAACGAATTTTCCATTGCGTCGTAATTAAATGATCACGCCTAGCGAAGTCACTATTCACGTCGCTAACGAATTAATTCTAAATTAATTCGTTCACCCGAATTAAAATCTAATTTTTATTCCGCGTCGAAATCTAATTTCGTTTAATATATCAAATATATTAATTTACCGATTAATTCCAAATTAATCGTTTTCTCTCTTTAAATGATATTTTATCCCAGATAAAATATCTCCGTAATTAATCCCAGATTAATTTTCTCTCTCATCCAATTAATCCCAGATTAATTAAAAGTGCGAGTCATACGTCATCGGTGAATCTTTGGGAAGCGACCCATGAGATCCCCAGATATGTTGGCAGTAAATTCAGTCCTCGGACTATCCGAACACGTAAGTACCTCGTACTACGTTTATACCGAATTACAAGACAAGGTTGGCCTCTAGCAAAGCGCCATACCTACCCAATTCTCCAGAAATATCCTTACAGGAATAAGGGATATGTTTCAGGCGTAGTATACGTAGTATTGCGTATTTCTGTCCAGTATCAGATGATCACATGCAAGGCCTGGGGCTGGTACAGTGTCTGCCCCATACGAAGCATATATCGAATAATGAGCAACTAGTCTCTTTAATATCGGATAATCATGACCAAGTCATATTATCCCGACGGTTGCAACCTTATATAGAGAACCAGTTATGTATCTCTGCGCGATCATCAACTCTATATGACTTGAGTGACACTTCCATCTTGACATCACACTCAACACACTACGATTCTCAATATACCCAGCATTGGCGTACACAGAACCGGTTAAAGACCTGGACGACCGCAACCAAAGTATATTGATTGTCGCAAGTATTAGCGGTGCAAGTCTCAAGTTAAGACCAAATACACATACCCTGATTTCGGACTTCCATAGACACATAGTCATACTACCAATGGAATTACGAGGGGGTCTTATCCAGAGCGAAGCTGTTTCCCATACCATCGGTGAAACACAACCTCCTATTACACTTGCATGAATATCCTATACCCAAATATATGAGAACTATGTCGTTGTACCCTCACAACGCGCACACGTGTAATACTAGTCTTTTACGTATTCATCGATGTCCAATCTCGATAATGCTTTGAATAAGGATATTTAATGATTTATCACACGTGGACTGATAATGTCTCATATCATTCTCCGTCCAGGAACAAATCACAATGACCTCTCATCATTTATACATCTAGGTGATCTAATCACAAAGGAGATTGCACTATTATCATTTGAACCCAATATTCGAAATTATGATAAGAGTGCAATCACCAGCTAAATCACAATGACCTCTCATCATTTATACATCTATGTGATCTAATCACAAATGATAAGAGTGCAATCTCCTCTGTCACATAGTTAATTTGTACAACAACACCATGATCTGTACAAATAGTGACGCTATGGGTCATAATTGTCCAACATTTCCTCCAGCAGCTGCATGACCATGTGTCTATTATGTGTTGGACAAAATGACCCATAGCGTCACTATTTGTACAGATCATTGTGTTGTTGTAACAAATTAACTATGTGACAAGGAAATTGCACTCTCATCATTAGTGATTAGATCACCATAGATATATATAAATGAAGAGAGGTCCATATGATTAGTTCCTGGATTGAGAATGATATGAGACAGTATCAGTCCACGAAGGATTAATCATTAAATATCCCTAGCCGGAGTATTATCGAGACAGGACATCGATAATGCGGAATAGGCTAGTATTGCACTTGTGTGCGTTGTGAGGGCACAACGACATAGTTCTCATATATATAAGTATCGGATACTTATGCAAGTGCGATAGGAGGTCGTGTTTCACCGATGGTATGGGAAACAGCTTCGCTCTGGATAGACCCCTCGGAATCCCATTGGTATTATGACTATGTGTCTATGGGAGGCCGAAATCAAGGTAGGTGTGTATAGTCTTAACCTAAGACTTACATCGCTAATACTTACGATAATCGATAGACTTTTGTTTGGTGGTACAAGGCTTTAACCGGTTCTGCGTACACCACTTCTGGGTTTATCAGAGAGTCGTAGTGTATTGGGTGTGATGTCAAGATGGAAGTATCACTTCAGTCATAGTGGAGATGATGTCACGCAGGATACGGTATTAGTGCTCTTGAGTGATGCGCATCCAATCGGGATTTTGTGACCAGGTCATGAATATCCGATTATAGAGACTATGTTACCAGATATCCGACATGTGCTTCGGACGGGGCAGACACTTATCCAGCCCCAGCCCTAGCACGTGACTATCCGATACTGGACCAATATACACAATACAATGGTATACTATGCTTGATACAGATCTTAATATTCTTAGATGAATATGACCGGAGAATTTGGTAGACATCGTGCTTTGCTAGGAGTCGACCTTGTCTCGTAAATCGGTAGAACGTAGTACTTGGTACGTACGTGATTCGGATACTCCGACGACCGTATTTACTGCCGACTTATCCGGGGATCTCATGGGTCGCTTCCCAAAGATTCACCGATGACGTATGACTCGCACTTATATTAATCTGGGATTAATAAGATGAGAGAGAAAATTAATCTGGGATTAATTATGGAGATATTTTATCTGGGATAAAATATCATTAAAGAGAGAGAGCGATTATTTGGAATTAATCGAAGAATTAATATATTTGATATATTAAACGAAATTAAAATTAGATTTTAATTCGGGCGAGCGAATTAATTTAGAATTAATTTGTTAGCGACGTGAATGGTGATTTCGCTAGGCGTAATCATTTAATTACGACGCGACGGAAAATTCGTTAATTTAGAATTAGCGAATCCGAGCCCGAGATTATTTACGAGCGCATTCGCATTTCGAATTCGAGCGCGGCTCGTCAAATCAAGCGTCAAATCGCTAGTCGCATCAAGCGTCAAATCACTTGTCACTTTGAGTGATGTGATTGATTGATGTGATTGATGGTGATTGATGGAGGTAGTTGAAGCATTTAAATGCTTGACTTTTTCAAATGAAAAAGTGGATATGGTTTATTAATTTTTGAAATAATATAAACCTAGTACACTTTTTACATTTTTAATAACTCTCTCTCTCTCTTTACGTTTTGGAAACACATTTCTTCCTCTCATCTCACGCCATTTTCTGGTTCTAAATGGGCAGTGAACTGCCGTGAAAAATCAAGAGAAAATGGAGGGAAGCAAGTGGTTTTGTGGCAAAACAAGAGTGCTAGCACACTCCGGGATCAATGCGAAGGTGATAGGGAAGTCCCCCCATGAGTCGGGAACCATTTCGGAAAGCTTGGAGCTTGATTTTGGTGACCAAAACAGAACATTGGAGGCCATGACAGTGAACAAACGTGAGCAGTGGCAGTGGGCAGTGAAGTGCGAATTTTGTTGCCCAAATCGTCTCTCAACCGCTCGATGTAAGTATTCCGCAACTTCGTCGTTGTATTCACTTGTGATTCATGCTTGTATTTTGATCTTGGGACCCTTAGAAAACTTAACAATGGCATCAAGAGCTTGGGTTAAAAGCATGAAAAAAAGTTAGGGCTAAAATTTGGGCAAACTTGATTTTGAGCATGATAAATTAAATTGGATGAATTTGTATGCTTAATTGTGTTTGAATTGAAGATTGACATGGTCAATTTGAAGAAAATTTGATTGGATCAATTTTTCCCCAAATTCCCTCTTGGCCGAAACTTGAATTGATTTTAATGCCTTGGGATTTTTGATTTTTGACAATTGGAAGTGTTGGAAATCATTCGGGATGATGATTTAACGACGATTGCGGAATCAATTGGATTGAATTCGATTCGGACGTAAAATCCCCAAATTGCCAAGTATGTCATGAAACTTGAAATTGGGTAAAATGAAATTGAGCATGCAATTATGAAATTGGATGATTAATTATGCTTAATACATGTTTAATTGATGATTGGTTGGATCAATTTGATTAAATATTGTTTGGAACAAATTTCCCCAATTTTGATGTGTTGGCCGAATAGGAGTATGCCCTAAATGTCTTGGAATTTTGTTTCGTTGATCATTGGATGACTTGAAACGATTAGAAGTGTTGATTTAATGTCGATTGTGTGTTTAATTGGATTGAAACCGAATCGGACATATAAATTCCCTTTTGGCCGAGACTTAAAGAGCATGTAATGGGTTTGATTTTAATCAAAATGTGTTGGACATGTGATGATGAAAAGAGCATGATTAATTGTATGAATTAATGTTTTAGAAATGTTAATTTGGGTGATTAATCATGATATACACTTTAAGTAATTAAATTGCGAAATTGGATTTGTGTAATTTAATTAATTGGGCTTGTTGGGCTTTGTTGTACAAAGTTGGGTTTAGGCAAAATTGGTTGGATCCAATTGGGCCCAAAACCGCCTCCATAAAGCCCAAATGCGACAAATAGACCTTTAAAGTTTAATTGGGCCTAATGGGCCAAGATTGATTTCTAGGCTTATGGGGTAACTCCCGGATTGGATTTTGGTTATTCGGTTTGACTCGAGTTGACCAAAAGTCCACGCCTTAAGAAATTAATTAAAAGCCCATTAGACTTTAATTAAATTAATATTGGATATTAATCGGTCTTTGAGACCCGAAACGATTAAATTTGGAATTTAATACGTAAAAGGTTTATTAATAAAGTGTGATATTTAATTTGGAATTAAATAGTGGATTAGTATTAAATACATATTAAATTGGATTTATTATGTAGTTTAATTTAATTCATGAAATTCGTACTTTGAGTACTTATTCGCAAAAACGAGTTTGACTCGAACAAAATCAAATCGTTGTTTGAACATTGGATGATCACATAATTATCAGATTAATTAATTTGATTAGATTGATTGATAGCATGCTTATGTGAGTGAATACATGGTTGTGATGCATGAATAATGTATATCGGATGGATATTAGATGGGTGGGGCAATTTTAGAAATTGTTGTAATAAATTTGATTTATTAAATTGGACCTGCGTGTCCAGCCTTATCACCTCTATTCTCTTTGTATTCTCTTCTCACCTATTCCCCTCAATGTAAATGAGGTTTCTTTAGAAGTGTAGTGTAACGGGTAGAAGTAATACAAGTGCTAGCTTGAGTGAGAAAGAGAGAGATTTGATCTAGGATCAATGTAAAATATCCATCCGCATATCATTATTATTTATTTTCATACTCGCTTTATTATGTATTTAGAATGCATGTTTAAGGGTGTATGATGATGAGACCTTAACAAAGATAATTAAATTGGTAGCCAATTTGCACACGAAAAACCCTCGTTAAATATCAAGCGTTTATTTTCCTTCCATTGAGTGATTCTTACTCAAGATCCGAGATTGGCAGGGGTTGTTGGCCAAAGTCAAGCCCTTGTCCGTCGAAGATGTGTTTTAATCACGAGGCTTTGTTCCATATCGGTGTCATGTCCAAGTTGTGGTTTGTTGGCCAAAGTCAAGACCACTTCTTGTCCATCGACATTGATTACGAAGCTTCCATGTCAATGGGTCCGCGCTTGACTGGAATCACTAGGTTTGTTGTGCCAAAGCCAAGGCCTAGTTGATTCAGAGGAAAAAGGTTAGGGTATATATTCGATATATAGGCATATATTAGATATATGTTTGGGACTTGGATGTCCACCTACTGGATCTAGGAGTTGGATGAGATCCAATTGATCTTCGAGATCTACCTAGTTAATTATCATACAATTTGTTGGCCAAAGTCAAGATTGTGTGATACTTTAACGGGATCCTAGCCCACTAGGAAACACGGTTTCCCGAGTACTCGACAGAGGGTTAGAGGCTCGACGAAAAATAGTGGAGGCAAGAATTGAATTTGCAATATTCGTTCAATTACTCGCCATACGCGCTCATTCAAATTATTTCGTCGTAATATTTAAATTGTTGTTTTAATAAACAGTTGGACTGTATTATACTTGATTATATATAATTGGATTATATTAATCAATATATTTGAATTAATTAATTTCAGTTTACAGTTGATTTTATAATTGGATTATAGTAATCAATGTAATTGAGGTTAATTAATTTGGATTATATTTGATTATATAGTTGGACTATTATAATCATTATAATACATATATATATAGTACCACTAATCGTTGATTAAATAGTTGGACTATTGTAATCAAGATAAAATTGAAAAGTTGGATATTTAAAATATAATCTGGGATTAAAATATTTTAAATGATTTAATTTTCAAATTGGGAATAAATAATAGGTTACTTTATTTGATAAAATAACTCATTATACCTTACGCCCAAAATTAAGCAAAATAAGTAGAGCATAAAATCTTTGGAAGATTTATGTAATGATGACTTTAATGCTTAATTTAACATACTTGTCATAAATCTAATTTTAGATTTAAGAAGTATTAAAATTACAATTAATAATTCTTGGAGAATAAATGACTAATCTCAAGGAGATAAAGTCAAAGTTTGCAATTGGGCATGTAGCACGAGGTGCACATCGTTTCGATATTCTAAGAACCCAAGGCTTGGCCTAAGGTTCCTAAAATATTGAAAAAAATAATTGACATATACCAAAGTGACTACCATTTGGATATGGCAGACACGAAGGAATTAAAGAAAGGGCAAGGCTCTGACTTTAAAAATGTTTGTCAAAGTTATGTTCACAACTAGTATTGAAATTAGATTTTAAATACTTAGTGTGGTACATAATAATATATATATTGATGTTCAGAATCTGCTATGAGCAGGATTAGAGAACTGTTATAATGTAACTAGTTGGACTAGTAACATTATCTCTTTATCAGTGTTTAACCCACTGCCGGTGAACCTTTATATTTTAGAACACTAAAGTGTTTTATTATATAAGGATGGTATTGAGATAAACACATTAGATGTGAATAACAGAATTTATATTTTGAATATAAATAAATCTCAAACATATAAAATGACAAATATATAGCTCAATTGATTTGATCAATAGAGACTTATTTGTGGCATTGTTGTCTGGGACACAATTAAACAAGACTCGTATATCCGCACTTTTAAAGAGTGGGTACTCGGACTGTTTTGATTCCAATCAAATAAAGTCTACGAATCTAGTTTATTAGGTAAAATACCTAAAACACTATTTACTTGGTAATAGTGAAAATGCCACCGATCTGTTAGCCCTATTCATGGTGAAGTAAGTGGGCCCATAACTAGCTAGGCTAGATGTGAACATGAATATTTCGTGACCTTAACGGATGTGGCATCACGTTGTGGTTATGTGTTTCTTTTGAAGAACACAGATCGGAAACTATTGAAGTTTCGACACGAAGTAAATAAACAGATCGGCTATAGTATTATTCCCCGCCACGATGAGACCGTAATGGAAAATACTTAAGCAGTAAGTTTCATACTTAAATGAAAGAGTACGGTATTCTTTCATATGAGGACTCCTCCCGAGACACGTCAGTTAGACGGTGTGTCCGAACTAAAACCGAATTTTGTTGGACATGATAAGGTTTATCACGAGTCGCTCAGAGCTACTGTTTCCTTCAATAGGATATGTATTAACAGTGCAAAACTTATTTAGAATAAGGTTCCATATAAATCTGTTTGACAGATATCATATAGGATATGAACGGGAAAGAAACCGGGTTTCTCATTCCTGACCATTTGGGATGCTAGGCATATGTTTGGATGATACCAAACTAAAACCCAAATTGGATAAGTGCCAATATAGGTTATCCTAAGGGAAACCTTAAGTATAGTACTTATAAATCTCACATGAGAACAATATGATTGTTGCTCACCATGCGGTTTTCCTGAGAGGAATACTGATATGCAGTGGTCAGTGGGAGGATAGTGATACTCGATGAAAATCGGAGTAATGCTATTCAAGGCACGAAGTCCTTAATGGAACACAAACAGTTCATCAATGATGAATCTGTACCATTAATCTTCGAATACACAAGAACTGGGTAGATCGGATAGAGTCAGAAAACAACCTAGGGTATGGGTTTCTGATCTAACCTTATAAAGATGTAAATCTTTTAAGGTATACCATCCGACTACGTTTTGAGGAAGTGATACGAGGTATCGACTCCCTATTATGACAAAGTGTCATGAGTCCGAAATGGATTCCATGTATATCAACAAGTTTGGATACTAGTTGATGTACCATAAGACATTGTGCCTATTGGTACTTTATAAGTCTTCAAGGAAGACATACATGGAAGGCAACATACCAACGTACTAAGCTAGGCTTGTAAAGTAAAAGGTAGAGTTATCAACATTGTGTTGATTACGACGAAACCTTTTTACCTGTTGCCATTGTAAATCCATTTTGAAGATGCTTGTTGATAACTGCATATTTCATTTATGAAATGTGTCAGTTGTAGACCAAAATCGCTTTCCTGAAAAGGAAACCTCTTGGAGGATGCTTACAACATCCTGACGATTTTGTATAACCGACAAACAAGGTTTGCGGGTTATTCGATCCATGTTTGGATTGAAGCAAGCATAAGGTTCTTGGAACTGACGTTTTGAAATAATCATAATGGTTTATGATTTGACTCAAAACGAAATAATTCTTGTGTATATGAGGAGGTTAGTGGAGCGCACTAATAATGAAATTCCCATAAAGCAATTGGTGAAAGCTTGGCTTTCATAGAAATTCTCCGTAGAATTCTGGGGAGTAACAACCTTTATTCAAGGAATAAAGATCTACTGGGATAGATTTGGAGTTGTTAACACTCTCTGGGAAATTGTACATTTAAAATATACTTGATTTGGTGTCTCATACGCTTCGAGCATATAGAGTCACGATCAGGTCAATCCAAATGATAGTCACTGGATTGAAGTTAAGAACATCTGTTAGTATCTCAGAGAACTAAAGATGCTATCTTAAACTATGGAGTAGGAGAACTTGAAGTGACTGGGATCACTGCTGCAAGTTTCCAAACAATAAATACTACAGTACTATAAAAGTTTGAACACTGGGACAGTGAGCTGGAAATCTTCCAAGCAAGATAACTGTTGCCGAATAAACAACAAATGCGGATTATTGCTGCAGCAGTTGAGGCAGCAATAGAAGCCATTTGGGTCGAAAATAAATCTAATTAGATTAGATATAGTTCTGTTAGCGGCTGAGCTAGGCGTCAGCACAGGCTAAGGAATTAAAGGTCTCATCGACGATCCAGATATATACTTCTATATCATCTGATTCGTTCGGATCATACATCGTGGCGATGTGATGATCGTATAAATCGCGTCAGACGATAATCATGCAAATCCGCTGACGAAAACCTTTCCTCAGCAATTTGAGCGAACCGTACATAGTTCGGGTGTGGGACACTTGAGTGACTGGCTATGTGCCAAGTGGGAGATTGTTGGACAAAATGACCCATAGCGTCACTATTTGTACAGATCATTGTGTTGTTGTAACAAATTAACTATGTGACAAGGAAATTGCACTCTCATCATTAGTGATTAGATCACCATAGATATATATAAATGAAGAGAGGTCCATATGATTAGTTCCTGGATTGAGAATGATATGAGACAGTATCAGTCCACGAAGGATTAATCATTAAATATCCCTAGCCGGAGTATTATCGAGACAGGACATCGATAATGCGGAATAGGCTAGTATTGCACTTGTGTGCGTTGTGAGGGCACAACGACATAGTTCTCATATATATAAGTATCGGATACTTATGCAAGTGCGATTGGAGGTCGTGTTTCACCGATGGTATGGGAAACAGCTTCGCTCTGGATAGACCCCTCGGAATCCCATTGGTATTATGACTATGTGTCTATGGGAGGCCGAAATCAAGGTAGGTGTGTATAGTCTTAACCTAAGACTTACATCGCTAATACTTACGATAATCGATAGACTTTGGTTTGGTGGTACAGGGCTTTAACCGGTTCTGCGTACACCACTTCTGGGTTTATCAGAGAGTCGTAGTGTATTGGGTGTGATGTCAAGATGGAAGTATCACTTCAGTCAGTCATAGTGGAGATGATGTCACGCAGGATACGGTACTAGTGCTCTTGAGTGATGCGCATCCAATCGGGATTTTGTGACCAGGTCATGAATATCCGATTATAGAGACTATGTTACCAGATATCCGACATGTGCTTCGGACGGGGCAGACACTTATCCAGCCCCAGCCCTAGCACGTGACTATCCGATACTGGACCAATATACACAATACAATGGTATACTACGCTTGATACAGATCTTAATATTCTTAGATGAATATGACCGGAGAATTTGGTAGACATCGTGCTTTGCTAGGAGTCGACCTTGTCTCGTAAATCGGTAGAACGTAGTACTTGGTACGTACGTGATTCGGATACTCCGACGACCGTATTTACTGCCGACTTATCCGGGGATCTCATGGGTCGCTTCCCAAAGATTCACCGATGACGTATGACTCGCACTTATATTAATCTGGGATTAATAAGATGAGAGAGAAAATTAATCTGGGATTAATTATGGAGATATTTTATCTGGGATAAAATATCATTAAAGAGAGAGAGCGATTAATTTGGAATTAATCGAAGAATTAATATATTTGATATATTAAACGAAATTAGATTTCGACGCGGAATTAAAATTAGATTTTAATTCGGGCGAGCGAATTAATTTAGAATTAATTCGTTAGCGACGTGAATGGTGATTTCGCTAGGCGTAATCATTTAATTACGACGCGACGGAAAATTCGTTAATTTAGAATTAGCGAATCCGAGCCCGAGATTATTTACGAGCGCATTCGCATTTCGAATTCGAGCGCGGCTCGTCAAATCAAGCGTCAAATCGCTAGTCGCATCAAGCGTCAAATCACTTGTCACTTTGAGTGATGTGATTGATTGATGTGATTGATGGTGATTGATGGAGGTAGTTGAAGCATTTAAATGCTTGACTTTTTCAAATGAAAAAGTGGATATGGTTTATTAATTTTTGAAATAATATAAACCTAGTACACTTTTTACATTTTTAATAACTCTCTCTCTCTCTCTTTACGTTTTGGAAACCATTTCTTCTCTCTCATCTCACGCCATTTTCTGGTTCTAAATGGGCAGTGAACTGCCGTGAAAAATCAAGAGAAAATGGAGGGAAGCAAGTGGTTTTGTGGCAAAACAAGAGTGCTAGCACACTCCGGGATCAATGCGAAGGTGATAGGGAAGTCCCCCCATGAGTCGGGAACCATTTCGGAAAGCTTGGAGCTTGATTTTGGTGACCAAAACAGAACATTGGAGGCCATGACAGTGAACAAACGTGAGCAGTGGCAGTGGGCAGTGAAGTGCGAATTTTGTTGCCCAAATCGTCTCTCAACCGCTCGATGTAAGTATTCCCAACTTCGTCGTTGTATTCACTTGTGATTCATGCTTGTATTTTGATCTTGGGACCCTTAGAAAACTTAACATTATGACCATTCAAACCCTTGTAGAATAACTGAATCTGAACCCAATATCGAAATTATGTTGTGGGCATCTCCTGAGTAGATCTTTAAAGCACTGTCATGCATCATACAGGTTCTCGGTCCCCAACTACTTAAATATGCTAATTTCTTTTCTCAGTTGGGCTGATTTAGCTAGTGGAAAGAACCTCGCCAGAAATATTGTAGCCATATCTTGCCATGTCATGATGCTCCATATCAGAATGGATTGCAGCCAACCCTTCGCCCTATCTCTTAAAGAGAATGGGAACAAGCGTAGCCTGATGGTATCTTTAGTCACACCATTCATCTTTATGGTATCCGCCATCTCCAAGAACATCCTTAAATTCACATTGAGATCCTCTACAACTGAACCCTCAAACTGATTCTTTTGCACAATGTTGATCAATGAAGGTTTAAGCTCAAAGTTATTTGCATTGATTAGTGACCGGTGCTTACACACGCGTATAACACAAGCGTACGTATCGTTCAAGTAGTATAAAAAGTATCGATCCCACGAGGACTTAATACCTAAGCTATTAATTTTATGAGGTCAAATGATTACTATTATCTAACAGGTTGTTTGATTGATTTCAAATGGTGATGATTCTAAATTTAAAAACAAGTAAATAAAATTATTCGAAAGTAGGTTTTAAGAAAAATCAATATTAAATTGCAGCAATAACCCACATTTGTTGTTTATTCGGTAATAGTATCTTGCTTGTAAGATTTCCAGCTCACTGTTCCGTTATTCAAACTGTATAGTACCATTTGCGACTTTTAGTCGTGTTTATCGGTTTAGGAAACTTGCAGTAGTGATCCCAGTCACTTCAAGTTTTCTCATTCTCCACAGATTAAGACAGTATCCTTAGATCTCTAAGATACTAACGGATGTTCTTAACATCAATCCAGTGACTATCACATGGATTGGCCTGTTTGTGAATCCATATGCTCAAAGCGTATGAGACACCAGGTCGTGTACATTTTTCAATGTACGGTTTCTCGGAGAGTTTTCTCGAAAGCTAAGCTTTCACCGATAGTTTATTATGGGAATATCATTTCCAAGAAATGACATATTATCATTATTTTATAGGACAACTACTGTCAGTGCGCTCCCACTAACCCCTTTTATATACACAAGAATCATTTTCGTTTTGAACTAAATCATAAATCATTATGATTACATCAAAACGATAATTCCAAGAACCTATGCCTGCTTCAATCGAAACATGGATCGAATAACCTGCAAACCTTGTTTGCTAGTTATAGTACGAAAAAACTGACAGGATGTTGTAAACATCCTCCGAAAGGTTTCCTTTTCAGGAAAGTGATTTCCCCGTTAAGCATAGATATTTTATAAATGAAATACGCAGCTTTAGCAAGCATTATCCAAATGGATTTACCGTGACAACATGTAACAGGTTGAATCGAAATCAACATAATGTTGATAACGATACCTTTCCGCTTAAAGCCTAGCTTTATACGTTGGTATGTTGTCATCCATGTATATCTTCCTTAAAGACTGATATAGTACCATTAGACACAATGCCTTGTGGTACATCAACTAGTATCCAAACATAGTTGATATACATGGAATCCATTTTGGATGTCATGGCACTTTGCCATATTAGGGAGCCGATACATTGAATCACTTCCTTGTACGTAGTCAGTTGGTATACCTCAATAAGATAGACATCTTTATGAGGTGAGATCAGAAACCCATACCCCAGGTTGTTTTCTGACTCTCTCCGACTACGCAGTTCTTGTGTATTCGAAGATTAACGGTTTAGTTTCATCCTTGATGAACTATTTGTGTTCCATTAAGATTCGGTGCCTGGAATAGTATTACTCCGATTTTCATCGAGTTATACTATCCTCCCACTGCATATCAGTATTCCACTTAGGAAAAACCGCATGGCGAGCAACAATCTAATTATTCTCTGGTGAGATGTATAAGTACAATACTTATGGTATCCCTAGGATAACCTACAATTGGCACTTATCCAATTTAGGTTCTGGTTTGGTATCATCCAAACGTATGCCCAGCATTCCCAAATTTACAGGAGTGAGAAATGCGGTTTCTTTCCCGTTCATATCTAATATGAAATCTGTCAAACAAATTTTAATGGAACATTATTCTAAATAAGTTATGCACTGTTTATTCTTATCCGTTGAAGGAAATGGTAGCTCAGAGCGACTCATGATTAACCTTATCATGTCTAATAAAATTCGGTTACTCTGTTCAGACACACCGTCAACTTGACGTGTTCCGGGATGAGTCCTTATTTGAAAGAATACTATACTCTTTCAAGTATTTTAGAAACTTATTGCTTAAGTATTTTCCATTACGGTCTTACCGTGACGATATAATACTATAGCCGATCTATTTGTCTATTTCGTGTCGAAACTGTAAAAGTTTCCGATTTGTGTTCTTCAAAAAAACACATAACCATAACGTGATGCCACATCCGTATAGGTCACAAAATATTCATATCCACCTCTAGCCTAGCTAGACATGGGCCCACTTGCTTCACTATGAACTAGGGCTAACAGATTGGTGGCATTTACACTTTTACCAAGTAAATAGTGTTTTAGGCACTTTGCCCAATAAACTAGATTCGTAGACTTTATTTTATTAGAATCAAATTTGTCCTAGTACCCACACTTCGAAAGTGTGGATATACGATTCTTGTTTAATTTTGTCCCAGACAACAATGCCACAATAAAGTTTCATCTGATCAAATCAGTTTGAGCTATTTGTTTGTCATGTTATACCTTTGAGATTTTATTTATATTCAAAATATAAATTCTGTTATTCACATTTAATGTGTTTATCTCAATATCATCTTTAAATAATAAAACACTTTAGTGTTCTAGAATATAAAGGTTCACCCGCAGCGGGTCAAACACTGATATAAAGATAATGTATCTAGTCAAACTAGTTACATTATAACAATTTCCCAATTTAGGTACATACCCGAGGGTAGTTCCTAAACTTAGGTATCTACGGTTAAAACATCGAATTTCATCTCGTTTCCAATCCGCAGATTAAATCTCAATTGAGGTCAGTATCCTGCTCATAGCAGATTCTGAACATCAATATATATATATATTTTATGTACCACACTAAGTATTTAAAATCCAATTTTAATACTAGTAGTGAACATAATGTTGACAAAAATATTTGAAGTCAGAGCCTTGCTCGTCTTCAATTCCTTCATGTCTGCTTTGTCCAAACGGCAGTCACGCTTCCGCGATCCCGTTTTCCACATTTAAGCAGACATTTTGGGATATGTCCTTTATATTCCCAGAAGATTATAATGATTTTGCCTTTGCCCTTTTCATATTCCATAAGCCTTTGGCCAAGCCTCGGGTTTCTAGAATATCGAAATAAAGTGCGCCTTGCGCTACTTGCCTAATTGCAAAGTTTGACTTTATCTCATTGAGAATAGTCATTAACTCTCCAAGAGTTATTTATTGCAATTTAGTACTTCTAAAATCTAAATATAGATTTATGAAGATCCTTCAATTTCAGTATCATACTTTAAAGATCTAATCCTTAGTTCTGATTCAGAAATTAAGGAGTCTACTGCGACAAACTTAATGGATTAAGCACTAAAGTTATCATTACATAAATCTTCCAAAGATTATGCTCTACTATTTTCTTAACTCCGGACTTAGGCATAATATGTTATTTTATTAAATAAAGTAACTTATTAGTTTTTCCAGGACCATCCTGAAAATTATTCCCAATTTGAAAATTAAACCATTTAAATACATTTTTCCCTAGGATTATGTATTAAACGCCAATCTTTCAATTTTATCTTTATTCTAATAGTCCAACTATTTAATCAACGATATAGGTACTATTTATTATAATGATTAAAATAGTCCAACTATTTAATCAACTATAATTTAATAGATTAAAATCAATTATATTGATTATTATAATCCAATTATAAAATCAACTATAATTGAATAGTTTGAATATAGTCCAACTATTTATTAAAACAACATTTAAATATTAGTCCAACTAACATTTAATTTATATGACGAATGTTATTTGTTTGAGCGCGTATGGCAAGTAATTAAACGAGTATTGAAAATTCAATTCTTGCCTCCCACTATTTTTCGGCGAGCTTCTAACCCTCTGTCGAGTACTCGGGAAACCGTGTTTCCTAGTGGGCTAGGATCCCGTTAAATATCACACAATCTTGACTTTGGCCAACAAATTGTATGATAATTAACTAGGTGGATCTCTAAGATCGATTGGATCCAATCCAATTCCTAGATCCGGTAGGGGGACATCCAAGTCCGAAACATATATCTTATATTTGCCAATACATCCAATGTATTACCTAACATTTTTCCTCTGAATCAACTAAGCCTTGGCTTTAGCACAACAAACTTGGTGATCCCAGTTAAGCGCGACCCATTGACCATGGAAAGCTTCGTAATCAATGTCGATTGACAAGAAGTGGTCTTGACTTTGGCCAACAAACCACAACTTAGACAAGACACTGACATGGAACAAAGCTCTCGTGATTCAAACACATCCTCGACGGACAAAGGCCTTGACTTTGGCCAACAAGCCAATGCCAGTCTCGGAATCTTGAGTGAGAATCACTCAATGGAAGGAAAGACGCTTAATATTGTTTGAGGGTTTTTCGCGTACAAATTGGCAACCAATTTATTATCTTTGTTAAGGTCTCATCATCATACACCCTTAAACATGCATTCTAAACACATAATAAAGCGCATATGAAAATGATAATGATATGCGGATGGATACTTTACACATTGATCCTAGATCAAATCTCTCACTCTCTCTCTCCCGCTAGCACAAATATTTACTTCTACCCGTTACACTACACTTCTAAAGAAATCTCATTTACATTGAGGGGAATAGGTGAGAAGAGAATACAAAGAAATGAGAGGTAATAAGGCTGGACACGCAGGTCCAATTTAATAAATCAAATTTATTACAACAATTTCTAAAATTGCCCCACCCATCTAATATCCATCCGATATACATTATTCATGCATCGCAACCATGTATTCACACAAGCATGTTATCAATCAATCTAATCAAATTAATTAATCTGATAATTAGTGACCATCCAATGTTCAAACAATGATTTGATTTTGCTCGAGTCAAACTCGTTTTGCGAATAAGTACTCAAAGTACGAATTCTTGAATTAAATTAAACTACATAATTAAATCCAATTTAATATGCATTAAATTCTAATTCACTATTTAATTCCAAATTAAATATTACACTTTAATAATAAATCTTTTACGACTTAAATTCCAAATTTAATCGTTACGGGTCTCAAAGGCCGATTAACGTCCAACGTCAATTTAATTAAAGTCCAATGAGATTTTAATTAATTTCATAAGGCGTGGACTTTTGGTCAACTCGGGTCAAACCGAATAACCAAAATCCAATCCCGGAGTTACCCCATAAGCCTAGAAATCAATCTTGGCCCATTAAGCCCAATTAAACTTTAAAGGTCCATTTGTCGCATTTGGGATTTATGGAGGCGGTTTTGGGCCCAATTGAATCCAATCCAATTTGCCTTAACCCAAATTGGTACAACCAAACCCAATAAGCCCATTTACAATATTAAAGGCCCAAATCCAATTTAAGGCCCAATTAACTAAATTACTAAAATCCAATTTTACAATTTAATTAATCAAAGTGCATTAACATAATTAATCACCCAAATCATTATTTCCAAAACACAAATTAGGCTAATTAATCATGCTCATCTACATCAATTAGTGTCCAACACAAATTAATTAAAATCAAACCCAATTACATGCTCTCATGCTCTCGGCAATTTGGGGAATTTTGTCCAATTCGGTTTCAATCCAATTAAATTCCACAATCGACATTAAATTATATTCCTAAATGATTTCCAACACATCCAATTGTCAAAAATCAAAAATCCCAAGACATATTTAGGGCAAGACCATTCGGCCAACACATACAATTTGGGGAAAAATGATCCAATCAAATTTTCTTGAAATTGATCCAATCAATCTTCAATTTAACATCAATTAAGCATACAAAATCATCCAATTTCATTTAAACATGCTCAAAATCAATTTGCCCAAATTTTAACGCTAAACTTTTTCATGCTTTTAACCATGCTCTGATACCATTGTTGGAGATTCTAAGGGTCCCAAGGATCATAAATCAAGCATGAACATGTGTGAATACAATCGAGGAAGTCGCAGAATACTTACATCGATCGGTTGAGCGACGCTTTGACGAACAAAAAATGAAAATCTGCTCACTGTTTTGGCATCAGTCCACTGTCACAGTTCATGGAATTTTCGGCCATTGTTGCTCAAGAATCCAAGCTCCAAGCTTTATCAAACGATTCCCGGCTCATGGGTGGACTTCCCTATCACCTTCGCATGATCCCGGAGTGTGCTAGCACTCTTGATTTTTCCAAGACAATCGCACTTGCTTCCCCTCATTTCTTCAAACTATCGGCAGTTCACTGCCTTTGCAGAAGAAGAAAATGAGCCCTTATGGGCGTGAGATGAAGAAGAAAATGAGAGAGAGAGAAGAGTTGTAAAATGTGTGTTAAGTGTAATTGATTTCCAAAATTAAATTAACATATACCAAACATATATTAATAATATATGTCACTCAAGCTATCAAAAGCTTTTCAACAACTCTCATCAAGTCACATCTATCAATCAAGTTGTCAAGTCACATCACTCAAAGTGACAAGTGATTTGACGCTTGATTTGACTTGCATGCCGCACTCGAATTCGAAATGCGAATGCGCTCGCAAATAATCTCGGGCTCGGGTTCGCTAATTCCAAATTAAAGAATTTTCTGTTGCGTTGTAATTAAATGATTACGCCTAGCGAAGTCACTATTCACATCGCTAACGAATTAATTCTAAATTAATTCGTTCGCCCGAATTAAAATCTAATTTTAATTCCGCGTCGAAATCTAATTTCATTTAATATATCAAATATATTAATTTACCGATTAATTCCAAATTAATCGTTTTCTCTCTTTAAATGATATTTTATCCCAGATAAAATATCTCCGCAATTAATCCCAAATTAATTTTCTCTCTCATCCAATTAATCCCAGATTAATTAAAAGTGCGAGTCATACGTCATCAGTGAATCTTTGGGAAGCGACCCATGCGATCCCCGGATCTGTTGGCAATAAATTCGGTCGTCGGACTATCAGAACACGTAAGTACCTCGTACTACGTTTATACCGAATTACAAGACAAGGTTGGCCTCTAGCAAAGCGCAATGCCTACCCAATTCTCCGGAAATATCCTTACAGGAAAAAATGATCTGTATCAGGCGTAATATATGTAGTATTGCTTATTTCTGTCCAGTATCGGATGATCACATGCAAAGCCTGGGGCTGGTACAGTGTCTGCCCCGTACGAAGCATATATCGGATAACGAGCAACTAGTCTCTTTAATATCGGATAATCATGACCAAGCCATATTATCCAGACTGTTGCAACCTTATATAGAGAACCAGTTCTGTATCTCTGCGCGATCATCAACTCCATATGACTGGAGTGACAATACCCAACACACTACGATTCTCAATATACCCAGCATTGGCGTACACAGAACGAAATTATGACCATGTGTCTATTAGGACCATTCAAACCCTTATAGAATAACTGAATCTGAACCAATATTTGAAATTATGTTGTGGGCATCTCCTGAGTAGATACTTAAAGCACTGTCATGCATCATACAGGTTCTCGGTCCCCAACTACTTAAATATGCTAATTTCTATTCTCAGTTGGGCTGATTTAGATGGTGGATAGAACCTCGCCAGAAATATTGTAGCCATATCTTGCCATGTCATGATGCTCCCTATCAGAATGGATTGCAGCCAACCCTTCGCCCTGTCTCTTAAAGAGAATGGGAACAAGCATAGCCTAATGGAATCTTTAGTCACACCATTCATCTTTATGGTATCCGCCATCTCCAAGAACATCCTTAAATTCACATTGGGATCCTCTACAGCTGAACCCCCAAACTGATTCTTTTGCACAATGTTGATCAATGAAGGTTTAAACTCAAAGTTATTTGCATTGATTAGTGACCGGTGCTTACACACGCGTATAACGCAAGCGCACGTATCGTTCAAGTAGTATAAAAAGTATCGATCCCACGAGGACTTAATACCTAAGCTATTAATTTTATGAGGTCAAATGATTACTAGTATCTAACAGGTTGTTTGATTGATTTGAAATGGTGACGATTCTAAATTTAAAAACGAGTAAATAAAATTATTCGAAAGTAGGTTTTAAGAAAATTCAATATTAAAAACTATCTAGGGTTGTGATTTCTTTCTAATATCTTTTAAAATATGAAGTGGTTATCTTAAAGTTGGGTAATATATTGATTTATTAACCTGGAACACTAAATTATGCGAAAGCCTCTGTCGATGGTTAGACGAAAATACCCAGTTTAACCAAATTGAACCATATGTCTATGTCAACCAAATTATCTGGATTCATTAAGATTAAGTTCCAATTATGGTTACCCCCGCCCGACATGTATATGTCTATCATGTAAGGAAATCTATTAAATGGTTATCTATCCTCAAGGAATATCGTGGGCTATTGAGTCTAAGGTCTTAAACGTAAAATCCCTATGTCTAGTTCATTTTAAGTTTACCTAGTCAATTTTATTAGTGGTCAGTTAATAAAAAGCATTAAGATTAAGACTCAATAAATAAATCTTTACATTACCCAAACTATAATCTAACCACTTATAAACCGGTGATATTAAAAGTCATCACAACCCCAGATAACTAATTTAGTTACAACACATAACTAGGGCTGGTAAAAACTTGAATATAAAAGACATAAAATAAAAATGCTGAAAAGTAAAAGCTGAAAAGTAAATTGCAATAAAATAAAATGCTAAGGTAGAATTATCAACTTTTACTACTACTAATTTAGATATCTCCCATAATATAATATATAAACTTGTGATTATTTTACCAACCAGCCATATAGGCGGTAACCTGATTAAGTCAAGTTAAGTCCAACCAGCTATAAAGGCGGAACCAAAATAAACCTGCCATATAGGCGGTAAGAAAATTTAATTACCAACCGAACAATCTGGCGGTATCCTTTTTAAGTTAAATTTTAAATAGTGAATATATTATATTTAAGGGAGATTAATCTAAATAGCAATAGTAAAAGAATTACCTTTCACCCTAGCAGGGGGAAGTTACCTCATCATGGTGAATAGTAAAAACTGTAAAAAGTAAGAAAGTAAATTACTATTATTACAGAACGTAATTAAAATTAATTACAAAACAAAAAATTAAAAGAAACTAGATAGAAAACTCCCTATTTACATCAGAGAATTCAGAGAGAATGGTACATTTGAAACTGAAACGCAAAGGCCTTTGGCGTCGCGAGGCCAACTTTCTTTGACGTGGCATGCTGAGAGCTTGACACGTGGCGATTCTGGATAAGGAGATAAGACGGCTGAGAGCTTAATTATTGTGACACGTGGCGACTTCTGATTGGTCGGTTCAGATTCTTATCCGCCATGTGTCGATTTCGGATAAGAGAGCCAATAATTGATGCTGAAGTGGCGCTGACGTGGCCACACGTGGCAAAGTGACTATCGGCACTATAGAATTGTGACACGTGGCACGCTGTGATTGGTTGATGATGACATGGCGATGATGTGGTATTTTGACTCGGTCAACCGGTGACATGGACGATGACATGGCGGTGACGTGGAGCAACACATGGCGACATGTGGCAATGGTGACTGTCGGCACCGTAGGATGATGACACGTGGCACAACGCACGTTAGCAGATCAGTTGTGATGGTGACACGTGGCACGACGCACGTTAGCAAAGTCAAACTTTTCTCATTCTGAGACATGGACCGGGCACACATTAGCAGCTCTGGTGCATATTAGGCGTCGTGACGCCAAGGGCTTGCGTGTTGCGACACGTCCAAATTACCAAAATGCCCTTTTTTCCAATTTTCACTATTTTGCTCCAAATCACCTCCATAATGTCCTGAAACTTTATTTATCTACAAAATAACACAAAACACATCAAAATATTCACAAAACTCAAGAAACTATACAAAATATTAGGTTAAATGAGTGGGAAATAGTGATAGATTTACCACTCATCACATCCCCAAACCTAACATTTTGCTAGTCCTCGAGCAAAACATAAAATAAAATAACATAAACAAATTTAAACTAAGCCACTTTCGTAGGGATCACAGTTGTATTTAGTGTATGCGACAAGCCTTTAAACCCCTATGTGTCCCTAGTGGACGAGTTGTAGTCTCGTGAGAGTTTACATCAATGATACCCACAAACATTTTACAAAAGTAAAAAGGTAGTGAAACTAATGCACACAAAAGCAAAAAGAAAAGCGAAAAGAGAATAAAGAAGTTAGTGACCAATCAGGTGAAATTTCTACTCCAAGTTACTAGTTGTTTTGTTTCTTCTAAATTTCTGAATAAGTAAATTCTCCGATTATATTCACCATTCTCCATATACACAGCCAACAAAATATTAAACAACTCATTTTTGCCCACAATAGTCACAAGTGTAGTTGATAAGAGAGTAATATTTTTGTCCTAAAGTTCTATCAGATTTCACACCTTTTTGTAGCAATGGAATAAGTTTTCTCATTTTTCTGATTTTTTCTTTGATTTTTGATTTTTCTTTATTTATATACAATATCTTCTGTCTTTGTAATGAGCTTTGGGTCAGTGACTCCAAACCAGTTGGCTTTAGGGCACCAGATGTTAAGACACCCCTACAGACTTAATTACTCAGATTTCAGATATATATATTTTTGTAGCATCTTTGATCCATGTAGCGAGCTTTGGGCCAGTGACTCCCAAACCAGTTGGCTTTAGGGCACTAGGTGTTAAAACACCCTTACAGACTTAATAACTCGGATCTCAGATTTATTTTTTTTTATTTTTTTACTCCATTGCTTTTTGATATGCTTCATCCAATTTAACTAGAGCACTGAATATTACAAACTTATCAATTATAGTTCATGTCCGTATGTTACTATGCATGTTGATAATACCTGTCAACTGAGCATATGAAGATCCATTTTAGTTTGTTTTATGGAGAATTTACAAATTAAATAATTTAAAAGGAAATAAACAAAAATTAACTTGTTTAGAAATAAGTTTGAGATATGTCTCAGGAGTGGAAACTCCTTACTCAGCTATCTCTTACCAATTTCACCTTTTTAGTCAAAATAAAAACACAAAAACGCAAAGTATTTTTGTAATTTTTTGAAAAATTTTCAATTTTTTTTTTTTGTATTTTTCGAAAAATTTAGGACTAAAAATAAAAACAACACACACATTAAAAATAAGGTACTGATCAACTAATTTCCTCCCCCAAACCTAAATGCGACATTGTCCACAATGTCTTAAATAATAGAAGATGAGTTTAGAAGATAATACCTGGTTAGCTGAAATTCTACAGGAAATTAAAGGTTAAGATCCAGATTAATCCGACGCCTCTTACCACGACCGTCCTCAGACCAATTATCTTTGAAAGGATAGGGTCAACTTGGGGTTCATAGGTTAAGAGTTGATCTATTAGATCTGGAGCAGTTCTGGCAGTAAAGAGGAGTTCTTTCATAGGTTTTGACACGAACCCATTTCTCCGGGCATCATCAAGAAACACACAAAGAAAATCATAAAATCCATCAACGTTGTACAGTCCAAGCGGTTTCTAGTGTATGTTCAGGTTCGCCCAAGATAGCACTATAAAAATTTCCTCCAATGTGCCCAAGCCACTTGGCAAAGCAATAAAAGCATCAGCACGATTAATCATTTCTACCAAACGTTCAGACATACCTAGCACGATCAGTTCCTCTCCGTTTGATGGTTCAATAAGATTTGTCTCTGCCAAGGGTTTTGGGATGATTCCCAAAACGTGACTGCCTCCTTCCTGTACGGCCTTTGAAACGATCCCCATTAGTTCAAGATTGCCTCCACCTTATACTAAGTGTATATTTCTTGCAGCTAAGACTCGACCCAATTCATTTGCTGCTTCTACGTATTGTGGTTTAGTACCAACACTACTACCGCAAAACATACAAATGTTTTCAACTCGTCTTCTTGAAGTGGCTTCCATGTTTTACTCTGGGCGTCTTCAAAAATGCAATGATGAGTTGAATTTATAATACCTGAAAAGGGTGAGTAAAATAATAGCACTAGTACCTGCCAAATGACAATTATTAGTTAAACAGTAAAATAAATCGTGATAGTAAAAAAGGTCTGGATCCTGTCGGATAAAGTAAAAGAAAATAACCAAACCAATTACAATTATTAAGACAAAGAGATATAATATGTACAAGAAATGTAGCGGCTTGATTAACGTCTATGCCTCATGGACAAGCTTCCCATCCAATTTTCTTATAAATTGGCAAACAAGGTCTTTTTGAGTCAGATTCTCAAGACTTAACTGTTGTCTTTCTTTTTGGAATTGTGTATGTAATCTGCGAATTTCTTGATACACAAATCCACATGGATGCGTCTCAAGAGTTTTAGATATGTCATCCAAAGACTCCTTACTCAAGCCATCCCTAATGAAATTAATCTTATCTTCGCGGTTATCAGACACCATTCCTAAAGAACGACAACGAGTATCACAAAACATACGAGCACATTTATAACAAACACATATTCTTCTGGCTCTTCTCTTTTTAGCATATGTGCTCCTTCCTAAACCAGGCAGATGTGAAATAAAAGATTCAGAAGACTCACCTGCCAATCGGACCCGTGCTTCAATAATCCAACGAATGTCAGTAGGAATACCTTTGATCAACAGTAACCTCACCCGTTCCAAGCGAGCTTTGTAGACTTTTATCAGAGATTTTTTAGGAAGAGAAGGAAATTGCTTGCGAAGATTTACGAGAGCTTCTTCCATCGTGAAAGGACTTAATCTGTAAAAACTAAACATACAAAATTAAATCTTACCAAATCACAATATATACACAAATTGCATGGGTTGCCTCTTGCGAGCGCTAAGTTTAAAGTCGTCAGCTAGACTTAACTTCTCGATCGTTAGGCTGGATCTGAAAGTGTGACACTTTCTTTTTGTCGCTCAATGATTCTCCCCAGTAGTGCTTAACACGCTTGTTTTTAACCTTGAAAGTTTTGTTGGAGTTAGGACCATGTATCTCAACGGCTCTATCTGGTAAAACTTTGGTGATCACAAATGGACCTGACCACCGTGATTTTGGCTTCCATGGGAAGAATTTCACCCTTGATTTTTTTAATAGTACCTTCTGCCCTGGTTCCAGTTGTATGCGCATTAACTTCTCATCATGTCTTTTCTTTGCCTTTTCTTTGTACAATTTGGCATTCTCAAAAGGCTGATTGTGAAATTGCTCCAATTCGTTGAGCTGGTGGATTTTTTTCTCTTCTGTTACTTGTAGTGCAAGAATTAGCTCATTCAGTGCAAAAGATGATTTATCTTTAGGCTCCACAAGCAATTGACATGTTTTAAGTTTGTCAGTAGAACTTTGCATTGCATTGGAGTTCTGAATGGTACTAATTGACATGTTTCTGTTGCCCTGTTTCTTTTGGAACATCCTGAGCAGTTGTTTTGGCTCCAACATCTTTGTTGATTTCAGTACCGCTTTTTAACATGATGGCATGACACTGCTCCTTCCCTATGTTCCTTGGATTTGGTTCTGTGTTGCTGTGAAGATTTCCTGGAGGTGTGTAACTCTGAGCATTGGCCAGTTGTCCGATTTGATTCTCCAGTGCTTTGATGGAAGAAGATTGGCTCTGAAACATAACATCGTACCTTTTTAACTGAGTCAGCACTTCTGATATTCCTGGTTCATTTACCTGCTCATGGCCTTTGTTCTGTTGCTGGAATCCAGGTGGTGGATAGTTCAGTTGCCCTGAATTGTTGCTCCATGAAAAATTGAGATGATTCCTCCACCATCGGTTGTAGGTGTTGGAATATGGATTGTTCCCCTGTCTGTTGAAATTGTTGACAAAATTCACCATCTCTTCAAGTTGGTTCGACTCTGGTGCTCCTCCATATGGTGAACTTGTGGATCCAGTGGTAAGAGTCTCCATAAATTTGCATATCTGATCCAGTTTGGCGTTGACTGTTGTATTGGCTCCACTTTCATAAATTCCTGCAATTCTTTGGATCATGCTCCTTTCTGTTGGCCACAAGGAATGTTGTTGGCCATTTCTTCGATTAGGTCCCAGGCTTGATCTTCTCCAGTAGCAGCATCGATTGTGGTTCTCATTACTCCAGAAAGTCCATTATAGAATGTTTGGACTTGAAGCCATTTTGGAATCTCATGGTGAGGACATTTCCGAAGCAAATCTTTGTACCTTTCCCAAGCTTCGTAGAGAGTTTCTGAGTCTTGTTGCACAAATGATGTGATGTCATTCCTCAGCTTTCCAGTTCTGGCTGGTGGAAAGTACTTTGCAAGAAATTTGGTGGCTAAAGTGTTCCAAGTTGTGATGGAACATGCTGGTAGTGAATGTAGCCAAGCTTTAGCTCTATCCTTCAAGGAGTATGGGAAAACACACAATCGCATTGCTTCTTTTGCTTCTCGGTTGTAATTGAAAGTGCCGCAAACTTCCAGGAAGTTGCTGATGTGGGCATTAGGATCTTCAGTTGCATTCCCCCAAACTGAACTGACTGCTGAATCATTTGAATGCATGTTTTGATGTCACCTACATTTGCTGGTAAGAGAGGAAGTACAATACATGAAATGAGTCTGTCAACCACCGGAATGGTTCTGTCTCGAATGGGTATTGGTGGTGCAAAGTTCAAAGGTTCAGGTTCCATGTTCACTAAAGCTTCTTGGCCTTCTCGTTGTTCCCTTCTCAACTGTCTGATGGTTCTTTCAATTTCCGGGTCAAGCGGTCGAAGTTCAAAGCTTCTAGTTCATCTCATGAAGTTTATGAGAACCTGAAATACAAGAAAACAAAAACAATAATTAAAAATAAAATTAGATACAAGTAAAAGTATCTAACCTTAAAACAAATAGTGAAAGATAAATAAGTCTCTAGCAACGGCGCCAAAAATTTGACCGGTGCTTACACACGCGTATAACGCAAGCGCACGTATCGTTCAAGTAGTATAAAAAGTATCGATTCCACGAGGACTTAATACATAAGCTATTAATTTTATGAGGTCAAATGATTACTAGTATCTAACAGGTTGTTTGATTGATTTGAAATGGTGACGATTCTAAATTTAAAAACAAGTAAATAAAATTATTCAAAAGTAGGTTTTAAGAAAATTCAATATTAAAAACTATTTAGGGTTGTGATTTCTTTCTAATATCTTTTAAAAGATGAAGTGGTTATCTTAAAATTGGGTAATATATTGATTTATTAGCATGTAACACTAAATTATGCGAAAGCCTCTGTCGATGGTCAGACGCAAATACCCAGTTTAACCCAATTGAACCATATGTCTATGTCAACCAAATTATCTGGATTCATTAATATTAAGTTCCAATTATGGTTACCCCCGCGTGACAGGTATATGTCTATCCTGTAAGGAAATCTATTAAATGGTTATTTATCCTCAAGGAAGATCATGGGCTATTGAGTATAAGGTCTTAAACGTAAAATCCCTATGTCTAGTTCATTTTAAGTTTACCTAGTCAATTTTATTAGTGGCCAGTTAATAAAAAACATTAAGATTAAGACTCAATAAATAAATCTTTATATTACCCAAACTATAATCTAACCACTTATAAACCGGTGATATTAAAAGTCATCACAACCCTAGATAACTAATTTAGTTACAACACATAACTAGGGCTAGTAAAAACTTGAAAATAAAAGACATAAAATAAAAAGGCTGAAAAGTAAATTGCAATAAAATAAAATGCTAAGGTAAAAGGATCAACTTTTACTACTACTAATTTAGATATCTCCCATAATATAATATATAAACTTGTGATTATTTTACCAACCAGCCATATAGGCGGTAACCTGATTAAGTCAAATTAAGTCCAACCAGCCATAAATGCGGAACCAAAATAAACCTGCCATATAGGTGGTAAGAAAATTTAATTACCAACCGAACAATCTGGCGGTATCCTTGATTAGTCAGGTTTAAACCAGAGTAAAATAAATTACCAACCGACCAATCTGGCGGTATCCTTTTTAAGTCAAATTTTAAATAGTGAATATATTATATTTAAGGGAGATTAATCTAAATAGCAATAGTAAAAGAATTACCTTTTACCCTAGGAGGGGGAAGTTACCTCATCATGGTGAATAATAAAAACTGTAAAAAGTAAGAAAGTAAATTACTATTATTACAGAACGTAATTAAAATTAATTACAAAACTAAAAATTAAAAGAAACTAGATAGAAAACTCTCTATTTACATCAGAGAATTAAGAGAGAATGATACATTTGAAACTGAAACCTCGACCTCAATTTATAGGCGCAGATAAGCTCTGGGCGTCGTGACACCAAGGCCTTTGGTGTCGCGACACTAGCTTCTTTTAACGTGGCATGCTGAGAGCTTGACACGTGACGATTCTGGATAAGGAGATAAGGCGACACGTGGCAAGGCGGCTGAGAGCTAAATTATTATGACACGTGGTGACTTCTGATTGGTCGGTTTAGATTCTTATCCTCCACGTGTTGATTTCGGATAAGAGAGCCAATAATTGATGCTGACGTGGCGCTGACGTGGCGACACGTGGCAAAGTGACTGTCGGCACCATAGAATTATGACACGTGGCACGCTGTGATTGGTTGATGATGATGTGGCGATGACATGGCATTTTGACTCGGCCAATCGGTGATGTGGACGATGACGTGGTGATGACATGGAGCAACACATGGCGATGGTGACTGCCGACACCGTAGGATGATGACACGTGGCACCACGCACGTTAGCAGATCAGCTGTGATGGTGACACATGGCACGATGCACGTTAGCAAAGTCAAACTTTTCTCATTCTGACACGTGGACTCGGCGCACGTTAGCAGCTCTGGTGCATGTTAGGCGTCGCGACGCCAAGGGCTTGCGCGTCGCGACGCGTCCAAATTACGAAAATGCCATTTTTTATAAGTTTCACTATTTTGCTCCAAATCACCTCCAGAATGTCCTGAAACTTTATTTATCTACAAAATAACACAAAACACATCAAAATATTCACAAAACTCAAGAAACTATACAATATATTAGGTCAAATGAGTGGGAAATAGTGATAGATTTACCACTCATCAATTAGTGGGCGCACAATCCCGGAATAGTTATCGTCTATGATCAGCTTGAAGTGAGATTATTCTCTCTGTTTTCAGCCGCCATTGCTTCTTTTTCAAGTGTCCTTTCTTTCCTTACTCTCCTCGCTATTCTTTCCATTTCAGGATAAAACAGTAGTGAGTTGAGACTTATGGATCTTCGCATTCACTGAGGCACAAAAAGACAGAAAAAAATAAATAAATAAAAATAAAAACAAAAATAAATTAAAAATAAAAATAAAAATAAAAATCTAAATTAAAGCTAAAGTTACTTGGTAATAGTATTAATGTGAATTAAATTAATAATCCCCGGCAACAGCGCCAAAAAGATGCTGCTCCATCGGGAAAAATATATGTGTGGAGCTGAAGGGGCGTTGCGACGCCATGAGTGGCGTCGTGACACCAAGCATAAATTCTGGCATGCTATTTTCTTTTTTCATTTTTTGATCTTCCCGCGTGCTTCCGATGCGTCCGTATGGTCTCAAAACACGTACAATTGCTCCAAGTCCATGTCCTAATGCTTCATATAAATAAAACATAAAACAAACTACAAATACATTAAATGATACAAAATCTAATAAGATAATAAGCTAAGAATGCTATAAGTGGGTATAAACCGTACTTATCAGCCCATACATGAGCCAGTAGTTATTTCTGTTAGGGCGGATATTGAACCTCTAGGGTCGGATCGGCATCTCGCGCAGTGGAACAGGGTTTAATCTCGTGGATATCTAGCATGTGTGTATTTTTAAAATATTTTCTGGAAAACTACATCTGTTACGAGTTCATAGAAAAAAAGGACTGAATCGGAGTCTGGAAGCTCCAGAATGGAAAAAATGAAGTTTCAGTGCGGGCGTCGGGTCATGGAGCGTCGCTACGCTTAGGTTTAAGAGTCGCGATACCAAATATGTGAAGGCTCTGCGTTGTGACACCCAATGTCTAGCGTTGCGATGCCTGACACACTGAATTTTGAGTGTCGCAACGTCAAAGATCAGAGTCGCGAGATCACCCTATGTAAAATGTTAGCAGTGAGTAATTTTATCTTTAAATCAATTCTAAACACTTCAAATTTTCTCTAAATACTTCAATACACGTAAAATCTATTTTTTAACATCAAAACCATCATCAACACATGTTATAGAACAAACATACATGTATTCTAAATATATATATGCATTTGTTTGAATCAAAACACAAACCAAAATAGAATCCCATAATGAAATGACTAATTAACAATTCTAGGTCACTCAAAGGTGGTCAAGTGATTCTATAATGGTGGCCATAACTATAAGTTTTAATCTAGAGTTCCAAACTCTTATTAATTGTTCCATGTCTAACATGATTTGACCCAATTACAAGCATATTGTGTTTATACTTCTAAAGCCTCTATACAAAATTCTTTAGCCTAATTTCAACTTCAAGCTGTGTTATTATGCATCTAATACATAATTCATCACTATGTGTCTCACTAATGAAAACTCACTAATAAAGTACATAACTTAGGAGAAGATAAACTTACCTAGTAAGCTTGATACAAAGATCCAATCTCATTCTCATTGTTGAAATGGATGGAGAACTTCCAAAGTTTAGTACGCTTGACTCTAAGATCCAATCTTGATTTCAATGCTAGTAAGCTTCACTCCAAAATCCAATCTTAATTTCTCTTTGTTGAAATATTATAAAGATCTTCCAAAGATTCTCTAAACACTTCTCTAACTTAAACTAATTTCTTTAACCTTGCTTGTTTTTAGCTTTCTTAAGCTTAATTAAAACCTTTGCCCTAACTTGCTATTTATTAAAAAACTTAGGTAATTTTTAATTAATAAAAGTGCTAATCATCTTTTATGTGGGCTTAATCTAATTTGTCCAAATATGTATAATTAGGTGTGATTAATCATCTTTGTCTACCACTTTGATTTAATCCAATTAAATCAAGACAAAGTTTAATTAATGGATTAGTTACACGTCTACTACTTTGATTTAATATAATTAAATCAAGCCAAATATACATATTATTATATATTTATAATTACCAAAATATCCTCAAATGGTATAGATATTTATGAAATTACGACAAAGCCATTATGTAAATTTTGGATTAATCCAATTAATCCAATTGGGTCAAAGTAAATAATCAATGTTATCCAATAACACTTAATTATCTTAATTGATAATTATAATATCAAATATTATTTATTATAAAAAATAATCGGCTACTCAAGTCCTTAACTAGTACACTTCATATTGTGGTACTCTTTAAGTCCAGACACGTTCGTCATATAAGCCTATCTCGTATGTATGCAATTCAGTCATCTCCGAATTCGTGAAGAAAAAAAATGACCTTTCTGAAATATACAAGTCGAGGTCATCATATATGTTTATCAAGCCCTCAATCGTAGGCTATCCAGTTGTGCTTAGGAAACATATAATACATTGTCAAGTTTTCGAGGCGTATATATCATGTTGACATGTCCCCAATTCTTTACAACTGATGCGATCCACCTTAGGTGATCGGCTTTGGCTAAAATTTAAGAATCGTGACTTACTCACATGGATACCTAAACCCCTTATGATACATATACGGGCCGACAGATCCTATCTTGATACACACTTGATTAACGAGTGCATCGGTCCACATCCAACGAATATCTAACGGCCAGACCATGAAATGTCTCTGATATACATGACATCTAAGTGTGGAGGATCTCACATAAAATCAATGTTATCCTATAGTCAAAAGATCACATATACTACTCGACTGGAAGAGATTCCTATTGACGGTGGTGTGTACTTCCAACTATTCAGAATCACATGTGAGCCATTCAGTCTTCACTCTAACGAATACCCAAACGTCTATACGAGCTTCCAAAGCTCATAATACATCGGGTTAACTACTTCCAATATACGACATATGCTAGTCTTCTAGGTTACAGGAATTCGACCGTATTCTAAAACCAACAATTGGGAATATTTACTTTAAGAATAATTTATAATAGTAATATTATCCCAATATCGGACCACCTAGTATCGAGTATTACTACAAGACTATTCCAAGATCGATGTCATTTTTAGCATATTTATACATCAATCTAACTTGTATAATGACATTACAATTAATAAGTTTTGAAATGAAAATATATTTTTTTTATTAATAAATAATAAAATATACAATATATTATTCAGATTGGCGCTCTAAGCACCAACTCCAATAAACTCCCACTTGCTTAGTGCCGATCCAAATTGTACCATAGTCCCATCTCCTCCACATGTTTATCGAATAACTTAGGAGGTAAGGCATTGGTAAACGGGTCTGCTATGTTGTCTATTCCTTGAACCTTCAAGACCACTATGTTTTTTCGTTTATTAATCTTTCTAATAACGTGATATTTCATTTCCATGTGTTTAGACTTGGAATGAAACCCCGACACCTTAGTCTGTGCAATGGCTCCGCTATTGTCATAATACATTGGGATCAAATATGTGGGCACAACGCCAATTTCTATGATAAAATTTCTAATCCAAACAACTTCTTTAACAGCTTCTGAAGCAGCTATAAATTCTGCCTCATTGGTGGAATCAGCTGTTGAGCCTTACTTTGAACATCGCTAACTAACCGCACTGTCACTAAGGTAAATATGTATCCGGATGTAGACTTTCTATCATCTGGATCTCCCTGGAAGTCGGAGTCTGTATAACCCTTAACTTGTAGCTCATCTTCTCCATATATGAGAACCTTATCCTTAATACCCTTAAGATATTTCATGATATGTTTCAAGACTGTCCAGTGATCATTACCTGGATCGGATTGATATCGGCTAGTCACACTGACGTCGAAACTGATGTCAGGTCTCGTACATAGCGTAGTATACATAATGCTTCCAATACAAGAAGCATATGTCAAGCTAGACATTGTAACTCTCTCTTCCTCAGTCTGAGGTGTCATTGTCTTTGAAAGATGTATGTCATATCAGAAAGGTGTATTTACTGCCTTGCAGTTGGTAAAACCATACCTTTCTAACATTTTATCTATGTACGTCAATTGTGACAACCTTATAAGCTTCCTAACTCTATCCGATAGTGCCTTATACCCATTAAATAAGAAGCTTCACCCATGTCTTTCATGGAAAATTTCTTGCAAATGTAGGCTTTCACATTTCACATTAATCCTATATCATTCCCTATGATAATGATGTCGTCTATATATAAAACAAGGAATACTATCATGCTCTGACTAACTTTCTTATAAACACATGGTTCTTCCTCGTTCTTGATGATCCAGATAATCTAATTATCTCATCAAAATGACGAATCCAGCTTCAGGATGTTTGTTTAAGTCCATAAACAGACTTTTGGAGCTTACAAACCAAGTTTGAAGTCTCACTGGATACGAAATCCTCTGATTGTTCCATATAGACATCCTTCTTAGGGAATCCATTTAGGAAAGTGATTTTCACACCCATCTGCCATATCTCATAGTCGTGATATGCAGTAATGGCTAAAAGAATCCTAATGGATTTTAGCATGGCTACTGGTGAAAAAATTTCCTTATAGTCAATCCGAGGACGTTGAGTGTAACATTTCGCTACCAGTCGGGCCTTAAAGGTTTCCACCTTTCCATCGAGCTCTCGTTTCATTTTATAAACCCATTTACAACTAGTAGGTTTAACTCATTCAGGAAGTTCAACTAAGTCCCAACCTTGATTTTCATATATAGAATCCATCTCACACTTCATGGCTTCCTGTCATTTTCCCGAATCGATATCCAATATTTTCTGTTTCTATATAGTCAGATATATTTCCTCCAAGAGGAAAACATCAAGGCTCACATCAGATGTTAAAAATAATCTCTCTGGAGGCTTTGATATGCTATTCAACTTACGTAGAACCTGTGTTGTAGATATTTCACCTAGTTATATCTTTGGTTCCATCTCAGGTTCATTAATGTTGGGATCAAACTCATCGAGTTCAATCTTTCTATAGTTCAAACTTTCTCTCAAAAATTACTTTTCAAGAAAAGTGACAAAACGAATAAAAAATACATTTCGTTGATCAGAATCATAGAATTGATATCCCAAAGAATTTTCAGGATATCCAATGAACCTATATTTATACCCATTGGGTGCTAGTTTATCCGGCTGCGTAACTCTAACGTATACATGCCAATCCTAAATCTTATAAATATCTAAGACTTAGATTTCTACCGAACCATATGTGATACGGGATCGTTGAAACAACTTTCGATGGACCCCTATTAAGTATGTGGGCAATAGTAAGTAAAGCATAACCCCAAAGGTAATATGAAAGATTTGTATAGCTCATCACGGAGTGTACCATATCCAATAAAGTACGATTTCTTCGCTCAGTCATAGCATTGTGTTGAGGAGTTCCTGGTGGGCTATATTGGGTGAGAATCCCATACTCTTTTAAATAACTTATGAATTTTTGTTACTCATGTATTCACCGCCTCGATCTAATCGAAGGCACTTGATAAATTTACTGGTTTATTTTTCTACTTTGTTTCGGAATATTTTGAACTTGTCAAATATTTCTGATTTATTTCTTATCAAATAGACATATCCATATCTTGACTTATCATCCATGAAAGTCACGAAGTATGTTGAAACATCATGAGCGGCACGATTTAATGGACCATACACATCGCTGTGTACTAGATCTAATAATCTTTAGCACAGTGTCCAATACCAAGAAATAGGGCCTTTGTCATTTTTCCTTGGATGCATGAATCACAAATCGGATAAGGATCTAAGGTAAGATTTTTAATCAAACCATCTTTAATCAATTTTGATAGACGTCTAACACCTATGTGGCCCAATCTCATATGCCATAATTCAGTACTATTTAAATCGGATATATTACTTGTATTTTCCTCTACATTAAAGACATCTCTATATATTTCAAAAACATAGTGACCGTTAGATAAATAACATTCACATATTAAATAATTGTTTTATCATATAAATATAAATCACTATCTTTAATATTTATTTTATATCCATCTTTATCTAATATCAGTAAAGATATTATTTTCTGATAAGAGATGATACATAATAGTAGTCATGTAAATCTAATTTACTTCCATTATGGAGATCGAGAACAACTGTTCCTATGACTTTGACATCCAATGCCTCGCCATTGCCAACTCTAAGCTGGATCTCCCATTTGTTTAGCCTTCTTTTAACTCTCATGACCTGCATGGAGTTGCAAATATGAGTAGGACTTCCGGTGTATAACACACATCTACTATTTGCATCTAAGGCTAATGAGATGTCAATAATAGGAAAAATACAAAGCATACCTGAGGGTCCTGCCTTTCCTTTCAGCTTTGTACAATCTTTCATCTAGTGTTCAGACTTCTTGCAGTGTAGACATTCATCATGAGCTACATGCGGTCTTGCATCTATGCGCTTCTTGGAGTTTTTCTTTGAAATCTTCTTCTTTCCTATTTTGATTTTCTTTGACTTCTTAGAAGTCTTTGAAGAGCTTGCTCTACCATGGAGGTTAAAATATGATTGTCTTTCTTCAAATCATGCTCCGCCGTGCGTAATATGTTATGAAGTTCTTCATATGTGGCTTTCATCGAATGTATCACAAAACCAACATATGTATCGGTTAAAGAAGACAAAATAAGATTTTGGCCTAACCTTTCATCTATCATAAGGTCATGTCATTCCATATATTGGATCTGGTCAATCATGCTCAAAATAATAATGTTATGCACTCCTTCATCTTTGAGCGTAAAGTGAAATAATTTCTTAGACCTCTGATATATTTCAATTTCTTGATTTGATTCGAACAACTCCTTGAGTGTTCTTATAATGCTCCAAGCATTTGGTACATTTATTTAATGCTAAGCAAATTAGGAATAATTTCGACAAATATTAGATTGAGCTTAACATACCTCAATCTTTCTGACTCCAAGACAAGGCGAATGTTCTTCTCCCATTCAAAATAGTTCTTGGCTCATTGTAATTTATTAGAATCCAAAATTCACATTAATGGATTAGCAGCAGCCATCTATAAGACAACAATTAAACACTAGCAGAATATTTTTCATTTGAACATAAAAACACTAATCGATTATGGAATTTTAAATCTATTAGTGCCCTCCCACTACTTTACGTAATTCCATAATCTCCCTTAACGGGAAAATATAAATTCGACTATCAAAATTTCATAGCGGGAAGTGGATCCCATGACATTTACTCCATCTTGGCATTTATAAACTCATTAGGTAGACCTCAAAGGTTAATCACATTCATGTGACTCATAGTTTGGTCCTGAACCATTTCTTATCCTCACAATAATGACGATATTGGATTAAGACGTGTTCCGGGTGTATACTTGTCAATGTGCACCAATGAGCTTCGTATGTACACCCTCATAATAATGACGGTGTTGGGTGACTACGTTAACTCATCACACTACATCTAATGTTTTACCGGAGCGACCTAAGTTCTGAGCACTTATACCCTCACAATAATGATAGTCTTAGGCATAAATAGTAAGAACTCATTCATCTCCGTATTGACAAGATAGATAATAATACTATTACTTAAATAAAGTAATCACCTAATCATAGGAGATTTATGACAATCAAGTCATTAATAAGCATGGGTCAAAATTTAAATTTAAATTTAAAAACATGCAATGCATATCCAATATGACTAAAGCATAATTAAATTAAAATTACAGTGGCATAGATTCAAAATACATGTATTGTGTGGTTAAGACCTGTGATGATACCATTCTGTTGGGGGGGATATGGAACCTCTAGGGTCGGATCGGTGTCCCGAGCAGTGAAAGTGGGTCTAATCCTGTGGATATCTAGCATGGGTATATTTGTAAAATATATTATGGAAAACCACATTCCGTTACGAGTTCGTAGGGAAACAAATGGACAAAATAGAAGTCTGGAAAATCCGGAATAGAGAAAATAAAGTTTCGGCCCCGCCATCAGGTCACGGGGCGTCGTGACGCTCGGGTTTAAGAGTCGCGACGCCTATTCTACGAGAGCTCTATGATGAAACGCCTAATGTCTAGCATCCCGAAGCACTGAATGTTAAGTGTCGCGACGTTAGAGATCAATATCGCGACGTCGCCTTGTGTAAAATGTTGGCAGTGAGCAGTTTTGTCTTCAAATTAATTCTAAGCACTTCCAATTTTCTCTAAATACTTCAATACACCTAAAATCTAATTTTTAGCATCAAAACCATCATCAACACATGTTATAGAACAAACATATAAGAATTCTAAATACATATATGTATTGGTTTGAATCAAAACAAAAACTAAAATAGAATCCCATAATGAAATGACTAATGAACAATTCTAGGTCACTCAAAGGTAGTCAAGTGATTCTAGAATGGTAGCCATAACTCTAAACTTTAAAATAGAGTTCCAAACTCTTATTAATTATTCCATGTCCAACATGAACATATTTGAACCAATTACAAGCATATTGTGTTTATACTTCTAAAGCATCTATACAAAATTCATTAACCTAATTTCAACTTCAAGCTATGTTATTATGCATCCACATAATTCATCATTATATGTCTCACTAATGAAAACTCACTAATGAAGAACATAGCTTACGAGAAGATAAAACTTACCTAGCAAGCTTGATACAAAGATCCAATATCATTCTTCTTGTTGAAATGGTTGGAGAACTTCCAAAGTTTAGCAAGCTTTTCTCCAAGATCCAATCTTGATTTCTCATTGTTGAAATGTTGTAGAGATCTTCCAACGCTTCTCTAAGCACTTCTTTAACTTAGGCTAATTTCTCTAACTCTTGCTTGTTTTAGCTTTCTTAAGCTTAATTAAAACATTTGCTCAAACTTGCTATTTATAGCAAAACTTAGGCAATTTTTAATTAACAAAAGTTCTAATCAATTTTTATGTGGGCATAATCTAATTTGTCTAAATATGTATAATTATATGTGACTAATCACCTTTGTCTACTACTTTGATTTAATCCGATTAAATCAAGTCAAAGTTTAATTAATGGATTAGTTACATATCTACCACTTTGATTTAATCTAATTAAATCAAGCCAAATACACCTATTATTACATATTTATAATGACCAAAATATCCTCAAATGGTAGAGATATTTATGACATTACGATAAAGTCCTTATGTGGATTTTGGATTAATCCAATTTAGTTAAAGTAAATAATCAATATTTTCCAATAACACTTAATTATCGTAGTTCATAATTATAATATCGAATATTATTTATTATAAAAAATAATCAGCTACTCAAGTGCTTAACGAGTACACTTCATATTGTGGTACTCTCTAAGTCCATACACGTTCGTAATATAAGCATGGCTAATATGTACGTAATTCATCCACCTCCGAATTCACGAAGAACACGAACGATTTTGAACTATACAAGTCGAGGTCATCACATATGTTTATCAATCCCTCCGTCGTAGGCTATCCGAGTTGTGCTTAGGAAACATAGAATACGCCGTCAAGTTTCTGAGGAGCACATCTTATATCGACATGTCTAGGATTCGTTACAACTAATGCCATCCACCTTAGGTGATCGGCTTTGGCCAAAGTCTTAAGAACCGTGACTTACTCATATGGATACCTAAACCCCGTATGGTACAAATATGGGACGACAAATCCTATCTTGATACACACTTGATTAACGAGTGCATCGGTCCATACTTAATGAACATCTAGCAATCAGGCCATGAAAGGTTTCTAACATACATGGCATCTAAGTGTGGAAGATCTCACACAAAATCAAAGTTATCATATAGTCAAAGGATCACATATACTACTGGACTCGAGGAGATTCTTATTGACGGTGATGTGTACTTCCAACTATTCAGAATCACCTGTGAGTCATTCAGTATTCGCTCCAATAAATACCCACACGTCCTTATGAGCTTTCAAAGCTCATGGTACATTGGGTTAAACCATTGAAACTCCAATTCTAATGTATGACATGTGCTAGTCTTCTAGGTTATAGGAATTCGACTGTATTCCAAAACCAACGAATAGGAATATTTACTTTAAGAATAGTTTATAATAATAATACTATCCCAATGTCGGACCACCTAGTGTCCAGTAGTAATGTCCAGTATTACTACAAGATTATTCTAAGGTTGATGTCATTTTTAGGAAATTTATACATCAATCTAACATGCATAATGACATTACCATTAATAAAGTTTGAATTGAAAATGTAATTATTTCATTAATAAATAATAAAATGTACAATACATTATTCGAATTGGCTCTCCAAGCACCAACTCCAACAGTTTCTCCCTAGGAATAAACCTCCATATTGCATATGTTGAGGTCCTAACAATTTGAAATGGATTGGCCCTCTTACCATGAGACATAAATTTGTTGGGTCTTTTCAAATGTGACAAGTTTGCATTCCAAGATAATTGGGCCAACTACTTCAAAACATATATGGGCCGACTTGTATAACAATCTTGTTTGGCCTAGAGTATTTAGTTAAGGTTCAAATATGCTAAATCAAATGGCGCGCCTCGCTTTAATGTATATGAACATTCCTAAATATTTCTTGGCCCATCCCCAAATAATCTTGATTACCAAAGTTCCGATTCATCATTTTAAATAATGGTTTGATCCCTATATTAGGCTTAGTCAAGTTGTAAATGGGTGAATTTTGTCTCTTAATGATGAAGAAGAATGAAAGTACCCAAGTTTTACCTTTCTATCATAGGAGAGAACGAGCTCACATACTCCTTGTTGGTATGCAAGCTAAGACAAACCTAGGGCAAATATGGACTTACTGCGAGTGCGAGAGAGATAAGGTTGGGAGGATCTATGATGCGTAAAAAAAAACCCTGCATTATATGCATTTCATACATACACGCATACATGCATCATGCTAACCCTTTTTGATTGCAACCATAATAGTGGAGCGTTGGGTTGGGGAGAAATGAAGACTAGTCAAAAACAGCTAGCAAACACAGAAATGGCCAGCAGTGACAGTTCTTGAGTAGAACAATTGGAAGCCACCGTGAACAAGATGACATAATAATTACAGACCTTAATCAATGCCATGACCAATCAAGTAGTAATTCAGATAGCGAGGGCTGAGACTGGCGAGAAGAGGCGTGGGGAGCTCGAGAGTAAGATTAAGGGAGGCATTGTCCCAGAATATGAAAAAGAAATGATAGAATATGCTGTTAGAAAATTGGCCTTGTCCCAGGCTGAGGCTGAGTTACAAAGGCTGAAAGAACATATGAAGGCAGTGACCCATAAAATGAAGGGTAAACACGAAGACTTACTGGAGTATAATACTATGGCTTTTAAGGTTAACTTACCCACCCAGTTTAGGATGCTCGAAATGACAAAGCGCAACGGGAACATAGACCTAAATGTTCACTTAAGGCAGTATATTTCTGTGATGAGTTAGAGTGGACTATCCCAGTGCTAAGTATAAATAATGTTTTGGATGTCACTAGAAGGAGAACCGATGGTATAGTTCTATAATCTTGATAAGAAGATAAATGATGATTGGAGAGCCTTAGCGAAAGCCTTCTTAAACCAATATGTCGCGGGCATGGAGATATATGTGTCACTCTATGACTTGTAGAACACCAAACAAAAGCCAGACGATAGTTTCAAGGAGTATATTGACTGCTGGAGAAGCCAATTTCTAAAGATGCAAACATGACCCTCCTAAAAAGATCAGATTAAGATGAAAAACAAGGGGACTACGCCCTCAATTTATAATAAGTTAAGAATGATAACTTCTATGATTGCGGATTTCAGGCATTTGAAGGAGAAAGTCATAGACATGAAAGAAGAGGAAGATGATTCCACTTGTTCTTACAAATTTTGGAGCCCGACCTCAACTGGGGAGTTGGCCATTTTATCCGCAACATTTTCTAGTAAGTTTTCCTCTTCATCAAGTGTGGGGATTTATTTCACTATCTTGTTTATAAGCCATTCACGCCTCATTTCACTAGCCCTGCTGTATGGGTGCCGTCAAGTTGGCCATAGCATTGTCAATGGTATGTAGTTGTTCTAAAATCTTGTTCATGTTGACTTCCAATTTATCTAGATGGGAATTCTCACTATTGGCCATTTCTGAGTTTGCTGACTGACCTCTGACTAATCTGCTTTTTTCTCTAATCCAACAGGCTACTATGATGGCTGCATTCAAAAAGTGTTAGCACGATACATGTATGCATTCGATGTATGAAATGCATGGTATGCTCAATCATCAGTTTATATCCTTCCGACCTTCCTCACACATACGTGGTAAATCCAATATCTTCCCTAGGTTGGGCTTAGCTTATGTACCAATATGAAGTTCACAGACTCGTTCGATCCCATGCTAAAAAGGTATACCTTGGCTACCTCGGTTCGTTTCCATCGCTAAATGAAAAATGCCGCCCATTTATATATGACTAACTCTAATATGAAGATCATTTCAATGTTTAAAAGTGATGATTTGGACCATTAGTAATCATCATTGTTGGGATAAACTTTTAAAATATTTAAGGATGTCCACATGAGCCATACCAGACGTACCTTTCGAGATGAAAGCCAAGACATGTATTAGACTCATGTTTTTGGCACATTTAAGCCATAATCAAACATTCTAGGCCCAACAAGTTTTCATACAATTTGGCCCATCGATATTTCAAAGTATTTAACCAAGTTATCATTAAATGCAAACTTGTCCCATTAAAAGGCCCAACAAGTTTTTTTTTTTGTTCCTTGGTAAAATAATTAAATGACTTCAAATGGTTATGGTCTAAACACGAGAATTAGAAAGGCTTATTCTTATAGGGAAGCAATTATTGGTTTTCATGTGGGCTTATTCCAGAGCTCAGGCTTAGGCTGATATTGGTGAATGTTTGTCCATAACTAAGTCTCTCCACCCAAGGGTTCAAGCGACTATTGAATGTGTATTTTTTTATACCTGAAGGTACGTGCCAACTAGTGATGATTTTCATCTCATAACAATCCATCGCCTTGAGTGAAAGCTATTTTGCGATATATAACGCCATAGGTGTTTAAAATGTATGCAAAAGAATGAAGATATGGTTCACCTCATTCTTACCATGAATACTACAAGGCATTTTTTTGGGGCCGATTCAATATCCCCAGTAGAGTCGCCAGAGCAAAGCGAGGTTTACCACTATGCCTATAACACTGATGACCATGACACTGTTGGGCTTGCAGCCCGTAAAGAGTACAGATAGGCCACGAGGGAGTACCCGAAGAATAAACCACATTGTATAAGACACTGGGAATGATTTCAGGCCACACTACACCCCCCGCAAGGTTCGACCTTAAACTTGTTTTGGTTCGGAATGGTCCATTACTGATGCCAGTATAATATCCAAGTTTAAAATAGGCGAAGTCATATATTATTATGTAGAATCATGCAATGAAAGTTTAAAGTATATTATTATGCAATCATTAATAAAAAAGAACATTAAAGAAGCAAAATTGAAAAAGATAAACATCGAGAAGCAAGACAATACTAATTAAATAGAATTGAATACGTAACTTGTCGGCCTGGCTTCTTATCCTTGCTGTTTGGCCGGACACAATGCATATTTGGCTGGAAATTCTTTGCAAATCAGAATGACAAATAACACAAAAACATGTGTAGCTTTAGTAACAACTAAACAGTAATGACATAACATTATTAAAACAATATAAAAATAATAATCAAACATAACAAAGCACATTTCTCACCGGCCTGACTTTGGAGAAGCTTGGCTAGATATTAGATGTGTAATACATGTCTAGCCAGATTTTATGCAAATCTGGCCAGATATTCATCATGATATAGGAACATACACAGTGCAGTAAGAAATAAAAAGACTTTAAAACTGGGCAATAATAACAAAATAGTAAGTAAACAAGATATGTAATGTCTGAATATAGTTTCTTATAGGGGATGTTCGGTCGGATATGCCATGAGTTTGGACGGACATCATTTGTGAACTAGACGTATAATTATTTCCCAATGGTAAGTGTTGGAATTGTTGCTTGGAGTGCCAATCTTAACTGTATATTTTATTATTTATTAATTAAAATAACTATATTTTCATTTCATACCTTATTAATGGTATTGTCATTATGCATATTAGATTGATGTATAGATATGCTAAGAATGACATCGACCTTGGAATAGTCTTGTAGTAATACCGGATACTAGGTGGTCCGATATTGGGATAAGTATTACTATTATAAACTATTATTAAAGTAAATATTAAGAGTCGTTGGTTTTGGAATTCGGTCGAATTCATATAACCTAGAAGACTATCACATGTCGTATATTGGAATTGATGTTCCAATGGTTGAACCCGATGTACCATGAGTTTTGGAAACTCATACAGGTGATTCCTAATAGTTGTAAGTACACACCATCGTCAATAGGAATCTCCTAAAGTCGAGTAGCATATGTAATCCTTTGACTATAGGATAACATTGATTTTGTGTGAGATCTTCCACACTTTGATGCCATGTATGTCAGAAACCTTTCATGGTCTGGCCTCTAGATGTTCGTTGGGTGTGGATCGATGCACTCAGTAATCAAGTGCGAAGCAAGATAGGATCCATCAGCACATATGTGTACCATAAAGGGTTTAGGTGTCCATATAAGTAAAGTAATGATTCTTAAAACTTTGGCCAAAGTCGATCACCTAGGGTGGATCGCATCAGTTATGAAGAATTGTGGACATGTCTACATGAGATGTATGCCTCAGAAACTTGACGATATATTCTATGTTTCCTAAGCACAACTCAGATAGGCTACGACAGAGGGATTGTTAAACATATGTGATGACCTTGACTTGTATAGTTCAAAAAGGTCATTCATGTTCTTCGCGAATTCGGAGGTGGCCGAATTGGGTACATATTAGCTAGGCTTATATGACTAATGTGCCTTAACATAGAGAATCCCAATATGAAGTGTACTCATTGAGCACTTGGGTAGCCGATTATTTTTGATAAAAGATAATATTCGATATTATAATTATCAACTAAGATAAATTATTTAAAATTACACCCATACTTGATATCCACATGTTAGACCCACTTTCGCTGCGCAGGGCACCGATTCGACCCTAGGGGTTCCACTACTGCCCCAACAGAATGGTATCAGTAGCAAGGCTTAACCACACAACACATGTTGTATGTTAGATATGTATTTGAATCTATGCTACTATATTTTAATTTAATTATGCATAAGACATATTGGATAAGTAAAGCATGTTTTAAATTAAAATTTTGACCTAATTAAATTTGTGACTTGATTGTCATAAATCTCCAATGATTAGGTGATTATTTTATTTAAGTAATAGTATTAGTAATGTTGGAGCATTATTAGATGGTCCGTCTTGTGAATACGGAGATGAATGAGTTCTTACTACTTATATCCAATATCATCATTAGTGTGAGGGTATAAGTGCTCTGAACTTAGATCGCTGCGGTAAAATATTAGATGTAGAGTGATGGGTTAACGTAGTCACCCAATATCGTCATTAGTGTGAGGGTGTACATACGAAGCTCATTAGTGTACATTGACAAGTATACACCTAAAACATGTCTTAATCCAATATCGTCATTAGTTTAAGGATAAGAAACGGTTCAGGACCAAACTAGGAATCACATGAAGTGATTGGATATGGTGCGAACGATGATGTGCTATACAGATCTTCCTTATTACCTTTGGGGTTACGCTTTACAAACTGCTGCCGACATACTTAATAAGGTTCCATCAAAAGCTATTTTTAAGACCCCCTATCAGATATGGTTCGGTAGAAATCCAAGTCTTAGGCATTTAAAAATTTGATGTTGTCCTGCATACGTTAGAATCACACAGCGGGATAAACTAGCACCATGAGGGTATAAATATAGGTTTGTTGGATATCCTGAAAATTCTTTGGGATATCAATTCTATGATTCTGAGTAACGAAATATGTTTGTTGTTCACTTTTCCACTTTTCTTGAAATGGAGTTTTTGAGAAATAGTGGGAGTTGTAGAATGAATGAACTTGTTGAGTTTAATCCCAACAGTAAGGAACCTGAGATGGAACCAGAGATCCAATTAGGTGAAGGATCTACAACACAGGTTCTATGTAAGTCGAATAGAATATCAAGGCCTCCTGAAAGACTATTTTTAACATCTGATACGAGCCTTGATGTTCTCCTCTTGGAGGAAACAGATCCGACTACGTATAAATAAGCGATATTGGATATTGATTCGGGAAAATGGCATGAAGCCATGAAATCTGAAATGGATTCAATGCTTGACAATCAAGCCTGGGACTTAGTTGAACTTCCTGAAGGAGTTAAACCTATTGGTTGAAAATAGGTTTACAAAAGGAAGCGATGGCCTGATGGAAAAGTGGAAACATTTAAGGCCCGACTGGTAGCAAAAGGTTACACTCAACGTTCTGAGATTGACTATGAGGAAAATTTTTCACTAGTAGCCATGCTAAAATCCACTAGGATTCTTTTAACCATTGCTGCATATCACGACTATGAGATATGGCAAATGGTTGTGACAATCGCTTTCCTAAATGAATTCTTCGAGGAGGATATCTATATGGAACAACCAGAGGGTTTCGTATTCAGTGAGACTTCAAAATTATTTTGTAAGCTCCAAAAGTCTATTTATGGACTTAAACAGACATCCCGAAGCTGGAATCATCATTTTGATGAGATAATTAGATTATATGGATTCATCAAGAACGAGGAAGAACCATCTCATTATAAGAAAGTGAGTGGGAACATGATAGTTTTCCTAGTCTTGTATGTAGATGACATCTTTATCATAGGAAACGATATATCATTGATGCAAAATGTGAAAGCCTACCTTTGCAAGAACTTCTCAATGAAAGATATTGGTAAAGCTTCATATATAATAGGTATAAGGCTCTACCAGGATAGAGTTAGGAAGCTTATAGGGCTGTCGCAATCGACGTACATAGATAATATGTTAGAAAGGTACAGTTTTACCAACTATAAGGCAATAAATGTACCTTTCCGATACATCATACATCTTTTAAAGAAAATGACACCTCAGACTGAGGAAAAGAGAGTTAGGATGTCTAACTTACCATATGCTTCTTGTATGGGAAGCATAATGTATGTTATGCTATTTACAAGATCCGACATCAGTTTCGACATCAGTGTGACCAACCGATATCAATTTGATCCAAGTAATGATCATTGGACAGACGTGAAACATATTCTGAAATATCTTAAAGATATGAAGGATTAGTTTATGATATATGGAGAAGATGAGTTCAAGTTAAGGGTTTTACAGACTTCGACTTTCAAGGAGATCTAGATGATAGAAAATGTACATCATGATACATATTTACCCTTAACGGTGGTGCAGTTAGTTGGTGATGTTCAAAACAAGGCTTAACAGCTGATTCCACCACTGAGGCGGAATTTATAGAGACTTCAAAAGTTGCTAAATAAGCTGTATGGATTAGAAATTTTATCACAGAACTTGGCATTGTGCCTAGTATTATGGATTCGATCTCATTATACTGTGACAATAATGGAACCATTACGCAGGCTAAGGAGCTGAGAGCGCATTCCAAGTCTAAACACGTGTAAAAGAAATACTGCGAAATTAGAGAGATAATTGAACGAAAAGACATAATGGTCTTGAAGGTTCAAAGATACAAAGGCTTTACCTCCTAAGTTATTCGATAAACATGTGGAGAAGATGTGACTATGATACCATCCAGATTGACACTAAGCAAGTGGGAGTTTGTTGGAGTTGGTGTTTGAAGTGCCAATTCGAATTATATATTTTATTATTTATTAATAAAATAACTACATTTTCATTTCATACCTTATTAATGGTATTGTCAATATGTGTATTAGATTGATGTATAGATATGCTAAGAATGACATCGACCTTATAATAGTCATGTAGTAATATTGGACACTAAGTGGTCCGATATTGGGATAAGTATTACTATTATAAACCATTCTTCAAGTAAATATCTATAGTCGTTGATTTTGGAATACAATCGAATTCCTATAACCTGGAAGACTAACACATGTCGTATATTGGAATTGGAGTTCCAATAGTTCAACCCGATATACCATGAGTTTTAGAAACTCGTATAGACATATGGGTATTGGTTGACCGAATACTGAATGACTGATCGGTGAAATCACACACGTAACGTAAGCGCACGTATTGCTGAAGTAGTACAAAAATATCGATCACACGAGGACTTAATTAATTTCTACAGTTGTTTTTAATTATTGATGCTAAATATTTACAGGTATCTAATTAAAAGGGAGAACATAATGATTACTGATTGGTTAGTTGAATGTGGATTTGCTAAATAAATAAATAAAAACACAAAAGAAAATACTAAGCAAAATAAACAAAAGACACAAACATCTAGAGTTATGATTCCACACAGTATTATTCTAATGATGAATTTATTCTCTTATAAATGTATAATAAATCAATCTGTTAACCTGGAACATGAAAATATGCAAAAGCCTCTTCCGATGGTCAGATACAAACACCCAAAATAACCCAATTAATCATATGTCTATGTTAACCAAGCTACCTGAATTCATTAAGTTCAAGTTCCAATTATGGCTACCCTCACCCGACATGTATATTCCTATCATGTAAGGAAATCTACCTAAGAGACTTTTACCCCAATGTGAGATCGTGAGCTATTGAATCTATGGCTGAAACCTAAAATCCATTTTCCAAGTTCATTTTAAGTTTACCACATCAATCTTATTAGTGATTAGGCAACAAGAAGCATTAAACTTAAAATTCAATAAACAAACCAAAACATTAAACATAATATAATTAAATCAATTTTTAAGCATGTGAATATTGTGTTTCATCACTTCCCTAGAATAAAAATAAAATACTGGGTTAGGGGATCCACCTTTAATATTTCAAATGTAGAAATCTCACTTTATTATAATATAGAAATTGTAAGTGTTAACCAATAAAGTCAAACCAGCCATAAATGCGGTGTTATTATTTGTCCATAAACCAGCCATATAGGCGGTAATCATCTGTCACCTAAAGACCGGCCATATAGGCGGTGTCACATTATGTCAAATAAATAAATCTAGCCTTTAAGGCGGTATCAACTTTAATCCATATTATTAAATTACAATTTCCATATAATAAATTAAGTGAGATTAATCTACCTTATCATATTAAAGGATTCACCCTTCCCCATTAGAAATTAACAACTAAACATAAAAGAAAGTAAAAACACATAAACTATTATTACTACAAAAAATAAAAATAAAAATACATTACAAAACTACTAAATAAAACACATAAAATAAAATCCTTAATTCCTATTTAAGAAACCAAGGAAAGTATGAAATTTACAAATGAAATGGCTTGGTATTTATAAGCAAAATTTTGCCTCCACCAATTTCTCCCAAATTTCTCCACAAATTTCTCCACCAAACATGGCACCAAACATAGCACCTGTGGAAGTTTCAAAATTTGCATTTTTTTTTGTTTTTGAAAATGACTTTAATAATTACTCATAACACACTTTCAGATTTTTCATCAATTTCGATCATGATAACTTCAGAATTCGAAATTCCTATGAACGTAAAGGTTGTAGAGCTTTGAGTCTTCTTTCATCTGGAACTTAATTCACCCCAATCCGATATCGGAGTAAAATGTTATGGACAAAATATGAAAATTGTGCAAAGTTGAAATTTCCGAAATTGTACTTCGTTAGAACGCTATTTCAAGTTTCCAACCTCTAAAATCCAAATGTCAAGTCCAGTTTTTGCCCTTATTTGTTCCATATTTTATCCTAAATAATTCCATTAAGTCCTGATTTTATTTTATATGTAAAATAAACAAAAACACATCAAAATATTCATAAAACTCGGGAAACTATACAAAATATTAGGTCAAAGGGACAATAAATATTGATATATTTTCCGCTCATCACACCCCTAAACCTAACATTTACCTAGTCCTCGAGCAAAACAAAATAAAATAAACAACTGAAACTAAATTAAACTAAGCCACTTTCGTAGGGATCACGGTTGCATTTAGCGTATGCAACAAGCCTTTAAACCTCTAGGTGTCCTAGTGGACGAGTTGTAGTCTCGTGAGGGCTTACATTTGTTGAGGAAAATATCTCACATCGGCTGAGATAAACAATTAAACTCAAAATATAAACATTGAGCAACCCTAAACTTTCAAGCTGGCTTTTGGGTTGATTTAGGCCCATGAATTTCAACATGGTATCAGAGCCACACTCATGCACGGGTGGGCCACACTACCTGTCCACGTGACATGAACCAGGCAAAAGACCGGTTTGCACGTGAGGGGGAGTGTTGAGGAAAATATCCCACATCGGCTGAGATAAATAATTAAACTCAAAATATAAACATTGAGCAACCCTCAACTTTCAAGCTGGCTTTTGGGTTGAGTTAGGCCCATGAATTTCAACAACAGTGACGATACCCACAAACATCAATGAAATGTAAAATCAAACACACAAAATAAGTTAGTGACTAAATAAGTGAAAATCTTATCCAATTTCAGAATTGTTTTCTTTCTTTCTAAATTACCAAATAAGTAAGTTCTCCGATTATTTTTACCATTCTCCATATACACAACCAAAAAGGTATTAATCAAATCATTGTGCCCACAATATTCAGAAGTGTATTTTAAAATATAGTAATATTTTTGTCCTAAAGTTATATCAGAATTCACACTTTTTTAGCAATGGATTTTTTTTTTATAACATCTTTAATCCATGTAGCGAGCTTTGAGTCAGTGACTCCCAAACCAGTTGGCTTTAGTTCACTATGTGTTAAGACACCCCTATGGACTTAATTACTCGGATCTCAGATGTTTAATTTTTTTATTTTTTTTATTAACATCTTCAATCCATGTAGCGAGCTTTGGGACAGTGACACCCAAGCCAGTTGGATTTAGAACACTATGTGTTGAAACACCCCTACAGACTTAATTACATGGATCTCAGATGTTAAAAGTTCTACTGTTTGACGCAAATAATCTCTGCTTACTGAGGCAAGATGCCCGGTTACTAAGTAGAAACTTTTTATTAATATACAAAATTATTTTTTTATTCGATCGCTTTTTTAAATGCTTCCTCCATTTAAACTATAGCACTGAATATTACAAACTTTTCACTTATAACTCATGGCCGTATGTTACCATGCATATTGATATTACCTATCAACTGAGCAAAACAAGATCAGTTTAGTCAGTATTATGGAGAATTCACGAATTAAATAATTCAAAAGGAAATACACAAAAATTAACTTGTTACGAAATAGGTTGAGATACGTCTTAGGAGTGGAATTTCCTTACACATCTATCTCAAACACCATTCCGCCTTGTTAGTCAAGTTAAAAATATAAAAACACAAATTATATATTTTTATTTTTTATTTTTTAAATTTTTTAGAATTTTAGACTAAAAACCAAGCAAAAACAACACATCGAAAATAAAAATAAGATACTAGTCAACTATTCCCCTCCTCCAAACCTAATTGAGACATTGTCCCCAATGTCTAAAAAGTAGAAGAAGAGTTTAAAAAACAGTACTTGGTTAGCGTGGAATTAAAAAGACAACTAAAGGTTAAGATCTAGATTTATTTGATGTTTCTTACCACGATCATTATCGGACCAGTTTATCTTGGAAATGATAGGGTCAATTTGTGGTTCAAAGGCTAAAAGTTGGTTAATTAAATCATAGGCTGTTCTGGCAGTAAAGAGGATATCTTTTACAGGTTTTGAAAGGAACCAATTTCTCCGGACATCATAAAAAAACACACAAAGAAAGTCATAAAATCCATAAGCATTAAACAGTCCAATTGGTTTCTGGTGTAAGTTGAAGTTTGCCCAAGATAGTATTGTAAAAATTTCCTCCATCGTGCCAAAGCCACCTGGCAAAACAATAAAAGCATCAGTACGATTAATCATTTCAACAAGTCGTTCGGACATACCTGGCCCGATTGATTCATCTTCGTTTGATGGTCCTATAAGATTCGCCTCTATGAAAGGTTTTTGGATGATTCCCAGAACTTGACTACCTCCTTCCTGTATAACCCTTGAAACGTACCCCATTAGTCCAAGATTTCCACCACCATATACTAAGTGCATATTCCTTTCAGCTATGACTCTACCCAATTCTTGTACTGCCTCAGCAAATTCTAGTTTAGAACCACCGCAAAATATATAGATGTTAACAACTCATCTTCTTGAAGTTGCTTCCATTTTTTTATATTTCTTTCTCAAATCTAGATGTCTTCAAGAGTGCAATGACGAGCTGAATTTATAGATCCTGAAAAAGGGTGAGTAATAATAGCACTAGTACCTGCCAAATGATAATTATTAGCTAAAAAGTAAAATAAATCGTAACAGTCAAAAAGTCTGGATCTTGTCAGAGAAAATAAAATAAAATAACAAAAGAAAAGCAAATCAAAGCAATTATTTAAGGCAACAGAATTGTGTACGCAATACACGACTCGCTTGGTATATATATCTATTAGGATGCCTCTTAATAATCCATTCCTTACTCAACCATCACTAATGAATTAAATCTCCTCTTTGTGATTGTCAAACACCATTCCTTCTATCTTGCTCTGCCTTAAATGCTTCGTTTGTGCTTTTCCCTACAGAAATAACACACAAAATTAAAAACTCTACAACATGTATACAAAAAATGAAAATAAAAATTTAAATGAAAATAAAATTTTTGCATGGGTTGCCTCCCTGCTAGCGCTAAATTTTTCATCTTCAGCCAGACTTGATCGAAAACCATTTGTCAATGAGGCTTTAACGTGGTTTTGGATGTACAATTAAAGACAATCCCATGTACGTTGCTTTTGAAGGGTCTCTTCCAACGATGAGGTGGCCAAAATAATTTTATCTGACTACTTGGAAGATTTCCAGCTCACTGTTCCGTTGTTTAAACAAAAATATATACCCTTATTGCGACTTATAGTCGTCTTTATTGGTTAGAAAACTTGCGTTGGTGAACCTAGTCACTTCAAATTCTCATTCTCCATATAATAAAAAACATACTTAGTTCGTCTAAGATACTCAAGGATGTTCTTTATATTAATCCAGTGACCATCACCTAGATCGGCCTAATTGTGACTCCACATGCTGAAAGCATATGAGACATCAGGTCTTGTACATGTCTTTCAATGTACGAGTTCTCGGAGAGTACGAACAACTTTTAAATCTATCCCAGTATATCCTTATTCCTAGAATAAAGATTGCATATCCCAAGTATTCCAATAAATAACATTTTTAATGAAAGCCAAGCTTTCACCGATTGTAACATGGGAATGTTATTTCCAAGAAATAATATATCATCAATGTATAAGACAATCAATGTCAGTGCGCTCCCACTAACCTTCTTATATACATAAGAATTATCTTTGTTTTGAATGAAACCATATTGTAATATGATCTCATCAAAACATTGGTTCCAAGAATACAATGTTTGCTTCAATCCATAAATGGATCGAATTAACTTGCAAACCTTGTTTGAATATTTTGGCACGAAAAAACCGTCAGGGTGTTTTAAACATCCTCCAAAAGGTTTCCGTTAAGGAAAGTGGTTTTGACGTCCATCTGTAATATTTTATAATTGAAATATGAAGCAATATCAAGCATTATTCGAATGGATTTAATCATGGCAATGGGTAAAAGGTTTCGTCGTAATCGACACCATGTTGATGACTATACCCTTTCGCTACAAGCCTAGCTTTGTACATTTGTATATTGCCATCCATGTTTGTCTTCACCATGAAGACTCATTTGCTACCAATAGGCATAATGCCTTCTGGTACATCAACCAGTGTCCAAACTTGGTTGGTATACATGGAATCCATTTCGGACATTATGGCACCTTGCCATAAAGCGGAGTCGATACCTTGTATCGTTTCCTCATACGTAGCCAGTTTGTCTTCCTCAATAAGATTGATATCTACATGAGGTGAGATCAGAAACTCATACCCCTTAGGTTGTTTTCTGAATCTCTCCAACCTACGATGTTCTTGTGTATTAGAAGATTGTGATACAGATTCATCCCTGATGAACTGTTTGTGTTCCATTAGGGGATCTTTGCCAGAAACAATATTACTTTGATTTTCATCGAGTTCTACTTTCCTCACACTTGCCACTGCATTTAGGAAATCCTCTTATGAAAACCGCATGGAGAACAACAAATATCTTTATTCTCTTGTGAGTTGTGGAATTAGTTTCCTTAGGATAACCAATTACAAATGGGCACTTATCCAATTTGGGTTGTAGTTTGGTATCATCCAAACATATGCCCAGCATTCTCAAATCTTCAGGAATGAGAAACCCGATTTCTTTCTTGTCCATATTTCATATGGAGTCTGTCCAACAGACTTTGACGGAACCTTATACAAAATAAGTATTTCATTGTTTAATGCGTATCCCGTGAAGGAAATTGGTAGCTCAGTGCGACTCATCATCAACCTTACCATGTCCAACAAAGTTCGGTTTCTCCGTACAGATAGGTGTTCCGGGAGGAGTCCACTGTGAAAGAATACCATACTCTTTTATGTAATCTAGAAACTCATTGCTAATGTATTCTTCACCATGGTCCACCGTAATATTTTGATACTTTTGCCAGTCTGGTTTTCTACTTCGTGTCGAAACACTTTGAATTTATCAAAATTTTCCGATTTGTGTTTCAAAAGATACACATAACCATAACGTGATGCAACATCCATAAAGGTTACAAAGTATTCATATCCACCTCTAGCCTAGCTAGACATAGGCCCACATACGTCACTATAAACGAGGGGTAAATAGCTCGGTGGCACGTACACCCTTTACCGCTAAAAGGCATTTTAGGCACTTTGCCTAATAAACAAGATTCGTAGACGTCATATGATTTAGGATCAAATATATCCATGTATTCATTCTTCAAAATAGTGGATATATGAGTTTTGTTAATACGTCCTAGACGACAATGCCACAAATAAGTCTCATCTGATTTACTCAGTTTGAGCTTTTGTTTGTCATGTTATATGTTTGAGATTCATTTATATTCGAAATATTAATATTTTTATTCACATCTAATGTGTATTTCTCAATATCATCTTTATAAACAAAACACCTGGTGTTCTGGAACATAAAGATATACCCCCAACGGGTTAAACTAGATATAGAGATAATATTTCTAGTCAAACTAGGCACCTTATAACAGTTTCTTAATTTAAGTCCATCCCAAATGGCAGTTCCAAAACTTAGGTTCCCACGGCCAAAATAGCGACTCTCGTCCCGTTTCTGATTCGCAGGTCGATCTCATCTGAAGCCAGTTTCCTACTAATCAGCAGATCCCGCACATCAATACATATGTATGTACCACATCCAGTATCAAACTCCAATTCTAAAACTATGAGTGGACAAGTTTATAACAAATATATCTAAAGTCAAACCCTTGCCCGCCTTCACTTCCTTCATGTCTGCCTTGTCCATACGGCAGTCACACTTTCAATGACCCCATTTGCCACAATTTAGGCAGACGTCTTGGGATATGTCCTTTGTCTTCCCAGAAGACTGTGACGATTTTGCCTTTGCCCATTTTCTTCACACCCCAGAAGCCTTCGGCCAAGCCTTGGCCTTCTGAGATGTCGAAGTAAGATGCACCTTGTGTTTCTTGCCCTTTTAGAAGCTTTGGCTCTACCTCCTTGAGCATAACCATTATCTATCCAAGAGTTTTATCTTGGTTTATGATGAACCCGCCCCAATATTCGGGCAGAGACTGTAAGATCAAATCTATGGAGGTCTCGGCCTCGTAGGTAATGCCCAGCTAACCTTAGTTTTTCAATGTCAGCAATCATCTACGACACCTAGTGCTCGACAGATGTACCCTCTGACATGCGCGAGCAAAAGAGCTTCTTTTGCAATTCATACTTCTAAGATCTAAGGTTAGATCTATGAAGATCCTTAAATTTCAATATCATACTATAATGATCCAATCCTTTGTTCTGACGACGAAATTAAGGAGTCATTGAGGCAAGCATGATGGATTGAGCACTAAATTTATCATCACGATGAGTCTCCCAAAGCTCATGCTCTACTATTTGCTCAACTCCGGGCTCAGGCGCGAGAGGTTTCTCTATTACATAGAGTACCTTCTTGGCTTCTAGGACTATCCTGAGATTTATTTCCCAATCTGGAAAATTAGAGCCGTTAAAGACATTATCGCCAATGATTATGTCCGCAACGTTAATCTTTCCAGCCATCTTGATTGCTATAGTCCAACTATCGAATCAACGATTTTGGGTACACTCAAAATGTAATGATTACTATAGTCCAACTATATAATCAACTACAAGTGGAGTAGTGTGTTGTACAGTTTAACTGTTCAAAGAAAGTAATATTCAATATTAGTCCAACTAATATATTTATAACAACGATAAATTAAAATAAAAGAGCGCGTATTGGCAAGTATTTAAACAAAATTACAAATTTAATACTTGCCTCCCACTATTTTCGGCGAGCCTATAACCCTCTGTGTAGTATTCAGGAAACCTAGTTTCCTAGTGGGGTAGGATCCCGTTAAATAACACCCAACCTTGACTTTGGGCAACAAATTGTATGAAACTTAACTTGGTAGATCTCTAAGATCAATTGGATCTCATCCAATTCCTAGATCAAGTAGGTGGACCTCCAAGTCCGAAACATATATCCAATATATTTCCTAATATTTTCCTCTGAATCAACAAAGCATTGGCTTTGGCTCAACAAACTTAATGATTCCAGTTAAGCGGGACCCATTGACAATGGGAAAGCTTCGTAATCCACGTCGATGAACTAGAAGTGACCTTGAATTTGGCCAATAAGTCACAACCACCCAAGACATGCGATATAGAACAAAGCTTTCGTGGTTCAAACACATCTGATTGGACAACAAACCAATACCAATCTTGGATCTTGAGAGAGAACCACTCAATGGAAGGAAAAACGTTTAATATTTGATGAGGGTTTTCGCGTAAATTACCAACCAATTTATTATCTTTGATTAGGTCTCATCATACACCCTTAAGCATGCATTCTAAAAGCATAATAAGGCGCGAAATAAATTTAATAATGATATGCGGATGGATATATAACAAATTTGTTCCTAGAACAAATCTCTCATTTTCCTCTCTTCCGCTAGCACTATTCTTACATCTACCCAATTACATAACACTAACAGAAACCTCATTTACATTGAGGGGAATTGTTGAGAAGAGAAATACAATGAGAAAATAGATAATAGGCTGGACACGCAGGTCCAATTTAATAAATTCTAAATTTATTACAACAATTTCCAAAATTGCCCCCACCCTTCTAATATCCATATGATATACATTATTCATACAATGCATCCAAGTATTCATACAAAGCATGTTATTCAATCAATCTAATCTAATTAATTAATCTTTGAATTAGTGACCATCCAATGTTCTAACAACGATTTGATTTGGGCGAGTCCAACTCGTTTAAGAATAAATACTCAAAGTACATATTCTTGAATTATATCAAACTACAATTTTAAATCTAATTTAATTTATATTCAATACTAATTCATATTTAATTCTAAATTAAAAAATTACACTTATTCTATTATAATAATGTCTTTTTAGACTTGGATTCCAAATCCAATCTTCGTGGGTCTCAAAGGCCCAATTAGTATCCAATACTATTTAATTAAAGTCCAATGGGCTTTTAATTAATTCTTAAGGCATAGGCTTTGGCCATGATAGATCAGACCCAAGATGCCAAGGCCCAAATAGGAATCACCCTATGCCAAAAATCAATTTTGGCCCATTGGGCCCAATTAAATTATTAAAGGCCCAATTGTCAAATTTTGACTTTATGAAAATGATTTTTAGGCCCAATTGGATCCAACCCAATTATCCAAAACCAAACTTGGCCCAACCAAGCCCATTAAGCGAAATTACAACAAATTAAATTAATACATTATCCCAAATTACATATTAATTTAATTAAAGTGTAATTAACATAATTAATCAACTAATCTAATGTTTCCAAAACACTAATTAATCCAATTAATCATGCTCAACATTACCAATTCATGTCCAACACAAATTGAAGCAAAATCAATTCTACAACATGCTTAGGGTCCACGGCAATCATCATGAAATAACATTCAATTCCGATTTCAATCCAATTAAAACAACAACTAATATTCATTTCATGCTTTAAACTCATCCAATAGTCTAAAATCAAAAAATCAGCATAAACACAACCTATGGTATATTCGGCCATGTCAAAGGATTTTGGGATTTTTGATCTAATTAATTTTTCACAAATCCATCAATGCACAAATCCAATTCAACATCATATAAACATAACAACACAATCAATTTAGGCATTTTCAAACTCCAAGCAAAAATCTCAAATTAAAGTCCATAAACCCTAAATCCACATCAAGCTTAGATCTCGCTCTGATACCATTGTTAGTGTTCCTAGAACATGCTAAGGATCTCTAAGCGTGATTCGTGTGTGAATTAATCAAATAAAGTTACAGAAAAACTCACCTTGATCGGTTTTAGGCTTTCAAAAATTCCTTTGGATGTAGTAGCTCGGAGCTTGAAATCGAGTTCCAAACTCTCGGGTGAGTTTCTCTATCACCTTAGTTGACTCCTTGATGTGCTAGTATGAAGAAATTTTGCAACAAAATTCCATGGAGGGAGAGAGGAGTGCTCGGTATTTTGGAGAAAGAATAAGAAGGTTGTTGTGAATAGTAACTTAGTCTTACTTCCAAAGTTGACTTGCTAATATATACAAAGGTTGAGTGTTGATTTGGTTTGAGTGTATTATAAGTAAAGCTAAGCCTTACTTGCCAAAAAATCAAATCCAATTCAAGCCTAACCACTTCCATCACATGTCCAACAAGTTGATGTAAGTGTAGTGGGTGCCACAACTTTTAAATTCCAAATTTAAGTCGGCTAACTCAACACGTAACTTCGCTCGGGCCCGGGTTCGTTTAATCCAATTAAACAAATTTTTCGTCGCGACGTAATTAAATAATAATACCTCGCAAAATTATTACGAAAGTCGCTCATGAATTAATTCCAAATTAATTTGTTCGCTTGAATTAAAATCCAATTTTAATTCCATATTGAAATCTGATTTCAATTAATATATCCGATATATTATTTTAGCCCAAATAAATAAATTAAATTGTAAAATCCAATTTCACTATTAAATTTACTTTGCCGATTAATTCCAAATTAATCACATTTCTCTTCTTCACGAATTAATCGCAGATCAATTCTTTCTTTGATAATTAATCCCAGATTAATTATTACCTTAATTAATCCCATATTAATTTTCTCTCTCATAATTAATCCCAGATTAATTCTGTTCGAGTCAAATGTCATCGGTGAATCTTCGGGAAGCGACCCAAGAGATCCCTGGATATGTTGGCAGTAAATACGGTCATCGGACTATATGAATACATGCGTACCTAGCACCATGTTCTTACCGATTTACAAGACATAGTTGGCTTCTAGCAAAGCACAGTGCCTACCCCATTCTCCAGAAATATTCTTTTAAGGAATACATAATCTTTATCAGGCATAGTATATTATGTATTGCGTATTACGATCCAGTATCGGATGTCACATGCTAGGCATAGGGCTGGAATTGTGTATGCCCCGTACGAAGCATATATCGGATCACTGGAAACTAGTCTTTATATTCTGATAATCATGACCTAGTCATATTATCCCAAAGACTGCAGTACTTAAGAGTACTAGTTTCCTATCCTATGTGATCATCATCTCCATATGACTGAAATGATACTTTCATCTTGACATCACACCCAATACAGTACGATTCTCAGTATACCCAGAAGAGCCGTACACAGAACCTGTTAAAGCCCCGGATGACCAAAACCAAAGCGTACTGATTTTCGCAAGTATTAGCGATGCAAGTCTCAAGTTAAGACCAAATACACCTACCCTGATTCGGATTCCCATAGACACATAGTCATACTACCAATGAGATTCCGAGGGGTTTATCCAGAGCGAAGCTGTTCCCGTAACATCGGGAAACAGAACCTCCTATCACACTTGCATAAGTATCCAATACTTAAATATATGAGAACTATGTCGTTAAGCTTCCATAACGCGCACAAGTGTAATATTAGCCTATTCCGCATTATCGATGTCCAGTCTCGATAATACTACGACTAGGGATGTTTAATGATTAAACCTTTCGTGGATTAATATTGTCTCATATCTTATTAATCCAGTACTAATCATATGGACTTTTATCATTTATATATCCAAGTAATCTAATTACAAAATGATAAAAGAGTAATTTCCTTTGTCACATAGTTAATTTTGTACAAGAAAACCATGTTCTTTACGAAATAGTGACGATATGGGTCATAATTGTCCAACATTGGGTTCACAGCCGCGACGCGACGATCTCATTTCGACGCGAATTTCACCGTTTTCTCGCGTTTTCACCCCAGAACAATTTTCGGAATTTATCCACCACCCAATACACATCCAAAATCATCCAAATAACATATTTTTACATGAAAAATATTCTGATTTAACATCCAAAACCAGATCTGATCCAGTTTTTATTTTTGTCAATTTTTAAGCCAAAATTCAATTTATTCACAAATTAATCTAATTAACTTAAACCAAATTTAATCACCACAACATAAAGCCTCAAGAAAAATTCTAGGCAATATTAAAGTGGTAAAATCACTCTAGAATGACAATTTTAATTTTGGGATTAATTCCCTAATTAATCCTACAACATATGCTTATAAAAGAAAACTATTAACGTTTAATAAACTATCAACACCAAGTTTTGTTTCAAGCATATATATCCAAGATCCATATTTAAATTAAACATGCAATATATATCTTATACATATTTACATGCTTGAGAAACAAAAACTTAAGAAAATAGAATTAAGAACTCTTGATTACCTTAATTCAAGCTCCAATTTCTTTAATTTCATTCTCCTTCGTGTTGATCAATTTTTATAAACCCTAACCCATCTTTACTTTATTTTCTCAACTCATGAGAATGTAGCAAAAGCTTTCAAAATTGAAGCAATTTCAATTTATATCGAAAAAACAATTTTGGCCGAAAATGGTAATTATTTTTCAATAAATAATAATTTTTTGTGGCCTAAAATTTGACACCAAATTTGATCTTATCCAAAATTGATAATTATTTTGATTTTTGTTAAATAAATCCATGTGTTCAAAAATTATGGATTAGCAAATTAAAATTTGCCAAATAATAAGAATATTCCATAAGAATATTCTTATCTAAAATCAATTAATTAACAATTTATTTATTTATTTTAATTAATAAAAAGATAAAATAAATACATGGAAAATATTCCAAGAATATTCTTCCATTTTATTTTTATTAATAATTAATTAATTAATAATAACAATAAAACAAGTAACAAAATTCAATAGGTTAATAATGTGTATCTAATCTAAATTATGCATCATATACAAATACACATTTTTTAATACGCATGTGTAAATTATTAATAATCTGAATTATCCATAATTAATTGCCCAAGTGCTCAACGAGTAAACTTTATATTGTATGACTCTCTAGGTTCAATTTTATCTGTCACGGAAACCATTTCCATGTCCGTAATTTGTCCACTCACAAATTACGATGACTACAGATAATCGAGTTGAACCATCCAAGTCGAAGTCATTACATATATAATCCTTCTGTCATAGGTTATCCGAATTGTTCTAGTGATATAGATAAAACGTTAAATCTCCGCTATGAACAATTCATGTGTTGCGACATATTTATGACTCTTTAATAAATATTCGGAACTCGTTTATGAATCATACCTCGGCTAAGGATTTCAAAGAATCACAAATTAGATACTTAAATCTCGTACATGGGACTGACAGATCCTCTTTGGATACATCACATGATATCATGAGTATCAGTCCATACCAGACAAACAGGTGGAGGTCTGATCTTAAAAGATCTTTGACGTGACTGTCATCAAATTACGGACGATATCTCACATATCCACGGTGGTATCACAAGTCAAATGAGCTAATATGCTATTCGACTCGTAAAGATTCCTATTGACGTTGGTGTACCATCTATCAAGAATCTTCGAATGAGTCATTCAGTATTTATCCAATAAATACTTACGTGTCTATATGAGTCTCCCAAGACTCATGGTTTACTGAGATAAACCATTAGAACAATTCAAATATACGACACGTACCGATCTCACGAGTTTACTAACTAACCAAGTATGTAAATCTTGACTAGGAACAATTTAAGAATAATTTGTATTGTGACATTTCTTAGTAACAATTACGACACTTTTGCAATTACGTCATAACTATTCATTCTAAGGTCTTTTACGCCTTTACCATATAATATAATATATTGATGAAAATTACTCAATTTTATTCATAATAAAATATAAATATACATCGTGTTTATAATAAATACAATAAAATTTGGTGCGCCGAGCACCGACTCAAATATTTTCTCTCACTTGCTCTAGTGCCAAATTTGATGGTATCTAATATCCATCGCCTCTACATATCTATCATATAGTCTCGGAGGCAAGGCCTTCATAAGCGGGTATGCTATGTTGACTTCTCCAGATATCTTGCTTATGGAAACATCTCCTCGGGCGATGATCTCATGAATAATGTGGTACTTTCGCTCCAAATGTATCGATCTCCGATGCGCTCTCAATTCTTTTGTCTGTGCAACGGCACCACTATTATCACAGATCAACATGATCAAATTCTCGATGCTTGGGACAACTCCCAATTCAGTGATAAATTTTCTAATCCATACAGCTTCCTTTAGCATCTGATACCGTAATATATTCCACCTCAGTGGTGGAATCAACTGTTGATCCTTGTTTGGAACACTTTCAACTGACTACAGCATTATTAAAAGTAAATAAAAAACCTGAGGTAGACTTTCTATCATCAGGATCTGACTAAAAGTCAGAATCTGTATATCCTCTTATCTGTAAATCACATTCTCCATAAATAAGAAACTTATCCTTAATATCTTTTAGATACTTTGGGATATGTTTAACAGTCATCCAATGGTCATTACCTAGATTTAACTGATATCTGCTAGTAACGCTTACTGCATGACTAATATCAGGTTTCGTACATAACATGGCATACATGATGTTTCATAAGCATGATGCATAAGGTTGTCTAGACATTCTAGCATTTTCATCTTCCGTTTGAGGACACATCTTCTTCGAAAGATGAATGTCATGTCGAAAATATATATTAGCAGCTTTATAATTGCTAAAGTTATACCTTTGTAGGATCTTATCTATATACAACGATTGTGATAACCCAATCAGCTTATTTTTTCTATCTCTATAGAGTTTTATACCAAGTATATAGGAAGTTTCACCCAAGTATTTCATGGAGAAGTTTTTACAGAGATATGCTTTAACACCCTGTATCATTCCAAGATCATTTCCAATGATCAGGATGTCGTCAACATAAAACACCAAGAACACTATCATACTCTCACTAACCTTTTATAAACACAAGGTTCTTCATTTTTGAGAAAACTAGACAATCTGATTACCTCATCAAAATAAAGATTCCAACTCCACAAAGCTTGTTTCAGTCCATAAATGGACTTCTTAAGCTTACATACCATGCTAGAGTTTTGGCTGGAGACAAAACCCTCATGTTGTTCCATATAGATTTCTTCATCAAGAAATCCATTAAGAAAAGCCGTTTTGACATCCATTTTCCAAATATCATAATCATGATAAGCAGCGATAGCCAATAAAATCCTAATAAACTTTAGCATCACTACTGGTGAAAAGGTTTCATCATAGTCCATACATGTCATTTGAGTGTAACTTTTAGCTCTTAGACAATTATGACCATAACATCACAAATTGTAAAAGACATTGTGGTTTTTGTACAAATTAATTATGTGACAAAGGAAATTGCTATTTTATCATTTTGTAATTAGATTACTTGAATATATAAATAATAAAAGTCCTTATGATTAGTTCCGGATTAATAAGATATGGGACAATATCAATCCACGAAAGGTTTAATCATTAAATATCCCTAGTCGTAGTATTATCAAGACTGGACATCGATAATGCGGAATAGGGTAGTATTACACTTGTGCGCATTATGGAAGCATAACAACATAGTTCTCATATATTTGGGTATTGGATACTCATGCAAGTGTAATAGGAGGTTCTGTTCAACGATGGTACGGGAACATCTTCGCTCTGGATAGACCCCTCGGAATCCCATTGGTAGTATGAATATGTGTCTATGGGAATCCGAATCAGGGTAGGTGCATTTGGTCTTAACCTGAGACTTGCATCGCTAATACTTACGACAATCAGTACGCTTTGGTTTTGGTCGTCCGGGACTTTAACAGGTTCTGTGTACGCCTCTTATGGGTTTATTGAGAATCGTAGTGTATTGGGTATGATGTCAAGATGGAAGTGTCACTTCAGTCATATGGAGATGATTATCACGCAGGGATACGGAACTGGTACTCTAATATGTTGCAACTATCGGGATGATATGACAAGGTCATGATTATCCGATTAAAGAGACTAGTTGATAGTGATCCGATATATGCTTCGTACGAGACAGACACAATTCCAGCCTCAGCCCTAGAATGTGACATCTGATGTTGGATCACAAGTGGTGGGACCCATTTGTCCTCAGTTGCGCCTCCAAACATGTACTTCGACGTTTCCATCTGATTCGTGAGATCATACATCGTGGTGATGTGAAGATCGAGAAGGTCGCATCAGATGACAACATTGCAGATCCGCTGACGAAGGCTATTTCTCAGCAAAAGATTGAGTGACATGTACATAGTTCAGGTGTTAGATACTTGAGTGATTGGCTATAGGCCAAGTGGGAGATTGTTGGATAATTATGACCCATAACATCACTATTTGTAAAAGACATTGTGGTTTTTGTACAAATAAACTATGTAACAAAGGAAATTGCTATTTTATCATTTTTTAATTAGATTACTTGAATATATAAATGATAAAAGTCTTTATGATTAGTTCTGGGTTAATAAGATATGAGACAGTATCAATCCACGAAAGGTTTAATCATTAAATATCCCTAGTCGTAGTATTATCGAGACTGGACATCGATAATGCGGAATAGGCTAGTATTACACTTGTGCGCGTTATGGAAGCGTAACAACATAGTTCTCATATATATGGGTATTGGATATTCATGCAAGTGTAATATAAAGTTTTGTTCAATGATGGTACAGGAACAGCTTCGCTCTGGATAGACCCATCGGAATCCCATTGGTAGTATGAATATGTGTCTATGGGAATCCGAATCAGGGTAGGTGCATTTGGTCTTAACCAGAGACTTGCATCGCTAATACTTGCGACAATAAGTACACTTTGGTTTTGGTCGTTCGGGACTTTAACAGGTTTTGTGTACGCCTCTTCTGGGTTTATTGAGAATCGTAGTGTATTGGGTGTGATGTCAAGATGGAAGTGTCACTTCAGTGATATGGAGATGATGATCACGCAGGGATACTGTAGGACACAGAAATCGGCGACGTTATTCTAGGCTCGTGGCATAGTCGGGAGTACGGAGTAGCCCACGGGAGACTAAATCGAAAATTAATGGAGTCGCCACCCACTGTGAACTGGGAAAATGATTTAAGGCCGCACTCACCCCTCGCAAGGGAAGACCTCAAACCGTTGGGTTCAGAATGGTCCCTTAATTATACCACTTGTAATGAAAGGATTTGTACAATAATCTAACCAAGTCTACACAACCTACATACGCAGGAATAACCTACATCTAAGTTTGCATACATCCTATATATAAGTTCGCATGCATAAAAGTAAATCAGAATAGCGGCAAGCACGTAATCTCACGAACATATTAAATTAACGCATGTGAAAACACAAATAAATAGTAATTGTCTAAGCATACAGATTAAAGAGAGATGATCAAGTTCCTAACATGGAGAAAATAACTAAATCATGTATAAAAAATAACATATTATTCCTAATGAACAACGGATAAACACAAAATTGGATGAAACGAAATATGTGTGTCTCTCAAGCGGTACGTGGAATTGTATCCCAAGTACAGACCGCACTACCGTCCATTCGAATTCTGCTATGGAATTTACGTCTGGGTTTCCATCTGATATACCGTGAGAGATAATGTAAAATCATTCATCCAATGGCCACAACATTCATAAATCAAAGATACACATGCGAAGAAATAATAATAAATAACAGAAAACAAGAACGGGAATAAATAAAAGGGTGCCCTCAGGTATAACCTCTTAATTCGTCTCTTGGAAGTGCGTTACGCGGTTTTCAGAAGGATTGATGCTCCGTAACTTTTTCGATTTACTGGTTCGTTGTTTTCCTTCGTTGCCTTGCTATTTGGGCTACTGTTTTATGTGGTGGATGTGCAATTTTTCTGGACTGGTTTGCAGGTTTAAAAGTGCAGTTTTTCAGGGACTATTTTCGGTGAAAATGGGCTATTTTTCAGAAGCTATTTTCGGTGGTAACAGAGGTAGTTTGCAAGGGGCTGTTTTAGGTGGTAAAAGGGCAGATTTCAGGGCAGTTATGATGATGAAGACATTGCAGTTTCGGTGGCAGTTTAGGGGTAGTTTTGGTGCAGTCTTGGTGTTTGTTTCTGGTTGGGATTTGCGGTAATTGTAACGGGTTTCAGGGGGATGTGTTTTCGGTAATGGAAAGGGAAATTTCAGGTTATGTTTTCGACAATGGGAGGCTTGCAGAGATCTCTTTTCACGGCAACAAGGGGTTGTTTTTCTTTGCTCTTTGCGTGAATGTCCTAGGCTAGGAGGGTGAAGGGTTTGGTTTAAAGTCCTTTTTATAGGATAGGGTTGAGGTTGTCCTTGTATGGGAAGGGAAAGAACTATGTAATTATGGGGGAAATCTCTAATTAGTGTGTCATAAGGAAAAATCTATCTAATTTAGGGAGGGGATTGTTTTAGTTTAGGAAAGGAATTTAATTTAATTAGGAATGTGATTTAAGAGATTTGATTTGATTCTTTAATTCGGGAAGGTGATTTGATTTGATTTTACCATGTGTTTAATGTGTGGATTTATTATTTTGGAGGGATTGGGCGTGTGGTTGGTCTTTTGGGCGTGTGTTTGGGTTCTTTTGGTGGTGTGTGGCTTGCGGGGGTTTGGGCTAAGGATAAGTTTTAAAAAAGAGGTCTAACGAGAAAACCTGAAGCTAAGCAAACGAATTAAGTCCAAAAAGGTATCGATTTCTGAATTTTTCCTTCCGACGTCTGTTTCCCGCGACTTCCATAACTTAAAGAGTAGTGCCTCCGTACGAGGCTCATCATCAGGACTTATATGCAAAAATGCAGTGCCTACAGATACAGAACTGGTACTCTAATATGTTACAACTATCGGGACAATATGACAAGGTCATGATTATCCGATTAAAGAGACTAGTTGATAGTGATCCGATATATGCTTCGTTCGGGGTAGACACAATTCCAGCCCCAGACCTAGCATGTGACATCTGATGCTGGATCGCAATACGCAATACTTAGTATACTACGCCTGACATAGATTATATATTCCTTAAAAGAATATTTTTGGAGCATTGGGTAGGCACAGTGCTTTGCTAGAAGCCAACCATGTCTTGTAAATCGGTAAGAACGTGGTACGGGTTACACACGTGTTCGGATAGTCCGACAACCGGATTTACTGCCAATAGTTTTTTAGGAATCTCATGGGTCGCTTCCCAAAGATTCAACGATGACGTTTGACTCGAACAAAATTAATCTGGGATTAATTATGAGAGAGAGAAAATTAATCTGGGATTAATTACGGTAAGAATTTATCTCGGATAAAATTTGAATAGAAGAGAGAGAACGATTAATTTAGAATTAATCGATTAGATAATATATTCGATATATTTATTGAAATTAGATTTCAAAGCAGAATTAAAATTGGATTTTAATTCGGGCAAACGAATTAATTTAGAATAAATTCGTAAGCGACTTTAATAATAATTTTGCAAGGCATAATTGTTTAATTATGTCGCAATGGCAAATTCGTTAATTCAGAATTAAACGAACCCGAGCCCGAGCGAAGTTGCGCGTTGAGATTGTTCGACTTAAATTCGGAATTTACAAGTGGTGGGACCCACTTGACTTACATCACACTTTTGACTGGTGATGGAAGTGTTTGAAATGGAGTGTAAGCATTAGATTGCTTATTCAACACTCTAAACAATCTCTACACACTTTGCATTATTTTATTTCATTTGAATGACATACCAAATTTGATTTGGTAAATGGTATTAGAATTTTTGAAAATAAAATACACAAAAATTGAAAACTCTCTCCTCTCCATCTTGAAATGTCGTGAGCTTCCTTCTCCTAGAAAGAAATTTTGTTGCAATTTTTCTTCAAGCTAGCCCTACCAAGGAGTCAACCAAGGTGTTAGGGAAACCATTCCCAAGAGTTTGGAACACAAGGAGAAGCTTGGAGCTCTTCATCAATATCAAAAGTTTTGAAATCTCTACATCCAAGCAAACCAATCAATGTAAGTTTTTCCGCAACTTCTTTGAGTATTCACACCAATTTCATGTTAGAAGATCATTGGCATGTTCTAGGAACCAAACATTAGCAACTAGTCGGGCTTTGAAGGTCTCTACCTTTCCATCAAACCCACGCTTCCCTTTATAAACTCATTTACAACCTACGAGAACAATTCCCTCAGGAAGGGGAACCAATTCCCATACTTGATTATGATGCATAGAGTCCATTTAACGGAATCAACGTCTAGCATTGCTTCTCTGTAGGTATATAGATTGGTCTCCTCAACAAGAAGCACATCGAGACTCTTGTCTTGTATCAAATACAAGCGCTCAAGAGGTCTCGATATCCTAGTAGACCTACAGAGAGTGGAATTAGAAGGTTCTGCTTCTGTCTGAACATCTGATTCCTCTATTGGTCTATCATCTATAGGTTGGACTTCATCAAGCTCAACCATTCTACGATTACCACATTTTTCCAAAAATTCTTCTTCAAGAAATCTGGAAAAATGAGCTATGAACTCATTTCGATGCTCGGGTTCATAGAATTAATATCCTTTGGAATTCCAAGGATATCCAACAAACCTAACTTTTCACCCTCGAGGCAAAAATTTATCGTGTTGTGTCACTCTAACGTATGCAGGACAAACCCAAAATCTAACATAATTAAGATTTGGTTTCTTACCAACCCATATCTCATAAGGAGTAGTAGGAAAAACTTTAGAAGAACCCTATTCAGCAGATGTGCAGCATTCAGAAGAGCATACCCCCAAAAAACGTAAGGCAGATATATAAAACTCAACATAGATTTGACTATATCCAATAAAGTCCGATTTCTCATTTCAGATACTCTGTTGCGTTGTGGAGTACCCAAATAGCATATTGAGTGACAATCCCATTCTCTTTAAGATACTCGGTAAACTCACTACTCATATATTCACCGCCTCGATCTGATCAAAGGCATTTGATGAATTTACCAATTTATTTTTCTACTTCATTTCGAAATTCTTTGAACTTTTCAAAGGTTATCGATTTATGTTTCATCAAATAAACATAACCATACCGTGATAAATTTTCGGTAAATGTTACGAAGTAAGAAAAATAACTATGAGGAGTGTGACTTATGGGACAACATACATCACTATATACGAGCTCCAATAAGTCAGTGGTCCGATATCCAACACCAGTAAATGGGGCTTTGGTCATTTTACCCTGAATATAAGATTCACAAGTTGGAAAAAAATTATATGGTTAGATTCTCAATCAAACTGTTCTTAACCAACTGGGTCAGGCATCGCACACCTATATGACCTAACCGCATATGTCCCAATTCAGTATCAGTCATTTCAGATCTTTTACGTTTATTATCCCCAATTTCATAAACATCTTTAATGGCATGCAAAATATAATAACCTTAAAATTTGAACATTTGTGCAATAAAACATCATTCATATCATATATATACATATAATTATTTTTAATATGCACATGTTATCCTTTTGTATCTAATACAAATAGAGATATAATATTAGTCACACAACCAGGCACAAAAACATAATATGTCAAAATGATGCTGCATCTGGATAGACGAATCTCGTATTTACCAACAGCTGTTGTAGATAAAGAATCTCCATTCCCAAAAAGCAGCTACATCTCGCCTGTATTAAGCATCCTACTGACCCTCAACTCCTGCAATGAATTTCATATGTGAGTCGGACTAGCAGAATCTAAAACCCATCCAGAACCAATGGCTTCACAAGCCAAAGAGATATCAATGATAGGGAAAATAAACATACCTGATACCGAGGCTCTCTCCCGTCTGACGGAAGCTATATAGTCTGGACAGTTGCGCCTCCAATGTCCAATCTTGCCACAATGGTGGCACTTGTCCTCAGCAGTTTTCTTCTTCGACTTGCTTGGTTTCGCAACTTTTCCTTTAGGTGGAAAACCAGAACCAGTCTTCTTTGCCTTTTTCTTCTTCTTCTTGCCCGATCTCGTAGATTGAGAAGAAGAAGAACTAGGCAAAGAGTACTTCGAAATGAGTGTCGGAACACCCTTCTTGATGTCTTCCTCAACAGTTTGAAGCATCATATGCAACTGACTATAAGAACAACGAATACCATACATGTTGAAGTTCATAATGAACATGGAATACGCCGGTGGGAGTGAGCCAAGAATCAAATTTATGACTAATGTCTCATTGAGCTGAAATTCAAACTTTCGAAACTGCTCAATGAGATCCATCATGTGCAAGACATGTGGACTCACTGGCTTTCCATCAGCCAAACGAGCGTGGAGTAATTCCACGGAGATTCTGTACACCAGGGTCTGCTCCTAGTTTAGAAATAGCTCCTGAAGTTGAGTTATAATACTGAAGGAGTCAGACATATCAGCATATTGCCTCTTTAGATCAGAAGACATAGTATATAGAATGAGTGACCTGACTCTCAGATCATCATCTCTCCATTTTTGAAATGTCTCCCTCTTTTCAGATGTTGACTCCGGAGTAATATCCAATGATACTGGACTATCCAGCACATAACCCAACTTCTCCGATCTCAAGACAATCTTAAGATCGAATTCTCATTCACTAAAGTTCTCAGAACCAATCAATTTGTTCACGTCCAAGACACGTGTAAAAGGATTAGAAGTAGTAGCTGCCATCACAAACTTAACAAAAGAAACAGGAATTAGCAGACAAGAGTAATTTCATCAATATAAAAAACATCCAACATATCATGGAATTTTAATATAAGGATGCCCTCCCACTATTTTACATAAATTGATAATCCCCAAAAAAAATACGAGAATTCAATAATTAAATTAAATTCTATAGTAGGAAGTAGACCTCACAAATATGTTTAAACACACAGCTTTGGCACATTATGCCCAATTTGAAAGTAGGTAACAATTACCAATCACATCCAATGTGACTCTTTTAAATTAGGTCATGAACCGTTTCCGATCCTCACTACTTTGGCATCTATTGGATGGGGCGTATTCAAGGAAATACTCGTCAATAAACATATCCAAGGTACTTATGCACTACCTCACTACTTTAACATACCTTCGCTCGAATTTTTTTCTTATCAAATAAGTTTTACTAGTATAAATAAATTTCCATTAACCATAACCGCACTGCTTTGGCAGACACAACCACAGTATAAAGAAAAAATATTTACATCTGTATTGATGAGACGAACCCATTAGTGTACAATACACTCACAAAACACAAAGCCTTATTATGGAGATTTTACAAATACTGTCAAAAAGTTAATATAATTGATCCAATCAATTAACTCTTAAGCATGTGAAAAATCAATTGAATTAAATATCAAATATCTAAGGCATGAAAAATTATTTTGGATGTGGGATCAGACACTCTGATACCATTTTGTTGGAGTATGCACAACGGAAGGGCGCGGTGGACAGCGAAAAAGGTTTTTAAATATTTTAAAATGTTTCCGAGAGAATTAATTAATATCAAATATTTTAATTCACTCAAATAAGTTTAAATATATTATTTATTAACATTTGATAACATAATATATTTTGAAACACAACGAATTATTTTATGAAAATATTTTTCGACAAATACTACGCATAACGGGCAAACGGTCAAATCGGTTGACCAACCGTCGAGCCGGGCCAATCCGGTCACTTGAGCAGAGTTCGGTCAGCCCTTGACCTGAACAAACAATGCCCAGTTCGCTAGATTCACAGCCGCGACGCGGCGAGCTAGTTTCGATATGAATTTCACCATTTTCTCGTGTTTTCGCTCCGGAACAATTTCCGAAATTTATCCACCACCCAATACACATCCAAAATCATCCAATAACATATTTTTACATGAAAAATATTTTGATTTAACATCCAAAACCAGATCTGATCCAGTTTTTATTTTTGTCAATTTTCAAGCCAAAATTCAATTTATTCACAAATTAATCTAATTAACTTACACCAAATTTAATCACCCCAACATAAGGCCTCAAGAAAAATTCTAGGAAATATTAGAGTGGTAAAATCACTCTAGAATGACAATTTTAATTTTGAGATTAAATCCCTAATTAATCCTACAGCACATGCTTATATAAGAAAACTATTAAGGTTTAATAAACTATCAACACCAAGTTTTGTTTCAAACATATCAAGATCCATATTTAAATTAAACATGCAATATATATCTTATACATATTTACATGCTTGTGAAATAAAAACTTAAGAAAATAGAAATTAGGAACTCTTGATTACCTTAATTCAAGCTCCAATTTCTTTATTTTCCTTCTCCTTGGTGTTGATCAATTTTTATAAACCCTAACCCCTCTTTTCTTTATTTTCTCAACTCATCAGAATGTAGCAAAAGCTTTCAAAATTTAAGCAATTTCAATTTATATAGAAAAAACCATTTTGGCTTAAAATGATAATTATTTTTCAACAAAATAATAATTTTTTGTGGCCTAAAATTTGACACCAATTTGATCTTATCCAAAATTGATATTTATTTTTATTTTTATTAATTAAATCCATGTGTTCAAAACTTATGAATTAGCAAATCAAAATTTGTCAAATAATAAGAATATTCCATAATAATATTCTTATCTAAAATCAATTAATTAACAATTTATTTATTTATTTATTTTAATTGACAAAAAGATAAAATAAATATACAAGAATATTTTTCCATTTTATTATTATTATTATTAATTAATTAATTAATAATAACAATAAAATAAGTGTCAAAATTCAATAAGTTAATAATGTGTATCTAATCTAAATTATGTATCATATACAAATACACATTATTTAATACGCATGTGTAAATTATGAATAATCCGAATTATTCATAATTAATTGCCCAAGTGCTCAACGAGTACACTTTATATTGTGGGACTCTCTAGGTTCAAGTTTATCTGTCACGGAAACCATTTCCATGTTCGTAATTCATCCACTCATAAATTACGATGACCACAAATAATCGAGTTGAACCATCCAAGTCGAAGTCATTACATATATAATCCTTATGTCATAGGTTATCCGAATTGTTCCGGAGATATAGATTAAACGTCAAATCTCCACTATGAATAATTTATGTGTCACGATATATTTATGATTCTTTAATAAATATTTGGAACTCATTTCTGAATCATACATCGGCCAATGATTTCAAAGAATCACAAATTGGATACCTACATCTCGTACACGGTACTGACAGATCCTCTCTGGATATATCATAGGATATCATGAGCATCAGTCCATACTAGACGAACAGGCGGAGGTCTGATCTTAAAAGATCGTTGAAGTGACTGTTATCAAATTACGGAGGATATCTCACATATCCACAGTAGTATCACAAGTCAAAGGAGCTAATATGTTATTCGACTCGTAAAGAATTCCTATTGATGTTGGTGTACCATCTATCAGGAATCTTCGAATGAGTCATTCAGTATTTATCCAATAAATACCTACGTGTCTATATGAGTCTCCCAAGACTCATGGTTTACTGAGATAAACTATTAGAAAAATTCTAATATACGACATGTACCGGTCTCACGAGTTTACTAACTGACCAAATATGTAAACCTTGACTAAGGAATAATTTAAGAATGACTTGTATTATGACATTTCTCAGTAATAATTGCGATATTTTTGCAATTACATCATAACTATTTATTCTAAGGTCTTTTACGTCTTTACCATATAATAGAATATATTGATGAAAATTACTCAATTTTATTCATAATAAAATATAAATGTACATCGTATTTATAATAAATACAACAAAATTTGACGTGCCGAGTACCAGCTCCAATATTTTGATCTCATTTTTATAGTGTGTAGGGTTTGGTTAATAAAGAAAAGATTCATCTGTTGAGTAAATCGGTTAAGAAAGAAAGTAAGGTTTTATGGAAATCAGTTAAGAAGGAAAAAGATCGAATCCTTATGCAAAATCGGAAACCTGAAGTATATCTGGCTGAACTTTGAGTCATATCCAATTGGATTTGATGGAGACATCAGGCTAGACATATGTGACATCCGATCGGGTTTGGTGGCTAACCCTTTTAGATCTTCTAGGGTTGCATTCCCTTCCAGCATTAAACCTGAAAATTTTCCCAAACATTTCAGGTGTGTTTCTATAAGAGACTCATCTTCAAGTTCTGTGTAAAAATAAAGTGTCTACACTTGCAGTCCTATAGATTCTGCCACCAGATCGGCCATAGCCTGCTCCTCAATAAATACATGATGAGCATTACAAAATATCATATCCACTTAGCTCTGCTGACCACTTCATAAGATGACCTGATGTTTTTGGACCTCATTTATTTCTCGTATTAAAATTGAACTAACCGTATATGATGCAACAGTTAAGAACAAAAATTTCTCACCGTACTTGATTTAGCCAGAAGTGGAGGACGGTCAGGTACTCTTTGAGCTTTTGAAAAGAATCATCATACTCACATTCCAGTCTCAAGCCTTCTCCCAACCTTTGCATCCACTCCTCCGTCGATGCCTCATCACCTCTATGGTTTTCGTCTTTTATCATCGTCTTAGTGTATTGTTTGCTTTTCGTACTACTCCCCACAGACGGCGTCAACTGTTGACGACTGTTTTTCATTCAAATGGAAAAATAGGGAATTTAACCCCCCCCCGAACAAACATCCATCAATAGTGAATTTGTTTGGTTAGTGGGAACCACAAAAACTTGGCAAGAGATAAACAATCACAAAGACAAGAATTTACATGATTTGGCGAATAGTGGCTCGAATCTACATCTATGGGAGAAATGAGAATGATTTTATTAGCCTCGGGGTGAATACTGATCTGAACGCCTAACAAAGAAATTACACTAGTACACATCAAACAACCCCTCAGGTACACAAAATAAACTTGTACATCAATCACTTTCTCTTTATTTCACTAGTTTACTTACTAGTTTTGCTATCAAATTATACGTGTTGTGAAATGTGAAAATTATTAAACCTTTCTAATGTGATTCTATCCCTTTATATAGGTTCTCAAATCACATTTCCAACCGACCCTGACGTCACCATTCATCACCCAATCATCATTACAACCTTTAGTCATTGCTTCCACCACCTTCTCAGCCACTAAAATAAGTTTGTTTCCCTGTCACTGCATTGGCCTATAGCAGCTACTATACTACCACTGTACCGGCCTATGGCAGCTGGCAGTGCCTATGATCAATATGAACTGCTGTTTTATCTCTTTCATCATTATTCTTCTAGATGCACCCATTTCTATGGAGGGCATGCGCCATATTACTCCTAAACTGGTCGGTCATTATCCCATATTTGTTCATCGGGTCAGGTAACCGAGAGAAATGATACTCTTTCAAATCCAGACTTTAAAGATGTTGGGTCAAACCCATATGGATGATGCTTCATCGATTCAGACTTAACAAACTCCTGGGTACCCCTAAAAAAACCCCTTTATTATGGTCGGGTTGGGTACTATCATCACTTGTCTCAACTCAAAATATCTCATTAGGGAGAACACTTCATCACACACCATGGTCGGGTCATTCTTCAACTTTCCTCTTATCTTGGTGCCCTCAGGCTTCTCTTTCATTTGGTTGGGTAATACTACAATACCCTTCAACCTTCCTTAGGAAAAAAAGGATTTATAAAAAATAACCATCAACAAAATACATAAATTTTCCTTATTATTTGCACTCTCTATGCAAAATACTATTGCATTGACAAAAAAAAGTTTGTCCAAATTTTGGTTGACAACATAGTGTATTTTGCCCCCAAGGGGTGTAATTTGGTAATATAAGGCTTATGATTTGATTGCTCGAATTTTTGGTTCGAAATCAGGGGTGCACTTCTCATAATAGCCTGGGTAAGCCGATAGTTTTATATGCTCTTCTTAAGTCTAGGTCGGGTGATTTGACGGTGAGGTTTCCAACGTTTCCAAAAAAAAATAGTGTATTTCATCATTGGAATGCATTTCTAACCTACGATGAATAATTTTTTTTTTTGCTTATAACAAGTTTTAATTGTATTTTTCTGAGAACCATTAGTATAGGCTTAGAATATCTCCAATAATGTTTAATACAAATATCCAAAAATGACCTCACTTTTAATTTATGGAATCGTGTGGGATGATTGATGAGCAGAAAATATATCAATATTTAACGCCCCTTTAACTTAATATTTTGTTTCGTTTCTCGGGTTTGATGAACGTTTTGATGTGTTTTAGTTTATTTTGCAGATAAAATAATATCAGGTCTCAATGAAATCATTTAGGATGAAATATGGGTCAAATAAGGGCAATTATTGGACTTGATATATTAATTTTGGAGATTGGAAACTTGAAAGGGCGTTTTGACGAAGTGCAGTTTTGGGAATTCCAGTTTTGCGCATCTGTCGTATTTTGGGCATAACTTGTTACTCAGATATCGGATTGAGCTGATTCAAGTGCCAGATTAAAGAAGACTCAAAGATCTACAATTTTGAAAGAGAAAATATTTTCGAATTCTGAAGAGTTCATAACCGATAATGATGAACCATCCAGAAGTGTGTGATGTGTAATTATTAAAGTCATTATCAATCATTTTCAAAGAAAAATATAAATTAATAAATAATTAATAAAAATTATCAAATCAACACCAAACAAGATAAGCAATTAGTGGAGCAATTATGGATTTGGTGGAGTAATTAGTGGAGAAATTAATAATGGATTTGGTGGAGAATTTGATAGATGATTTGATATAGGCAAAATTTTGCCTATAAATACCAAATCATTTCATTTGTAAAATTCATACTTTCTTCTTTGAAATTCCTAATGAATAAATAAGAAGATTGTATCTTGTTTGTTTATTTACAGCTTTCAGTAATTAATTTCCGCTTTCGCACTTTCTTTTCTTTACTTTTCAGTTTTTACTTTCCGCAATTTACTTTTACGCACAAACATTTTCTTTCTTTACTTTTGCAGTTTTTATTTTTCAAGCAATAAGGAGGTAACTCCCCCTTGCTGGGGTAAAAGGTAAAGCTTTTATTATTGCTATCTAGATTAATCTCCCTTAAATATAAAATATAAACTATTTAAAACCTGACTTAATAAGGATACCACTATATTGGCCGTTTGGAAATTAATTATAAATTGGTTTTAACCTGACTAAGTATGGATACCGCCTGGTTGGTCGGTTGGTAATTAAATATTAATTTGACTTAATCAGGATACCGCCTATATGGCTGGTTGGTAATTATCACGCAAAGTTAATATATTATATTAAGGGAGATATCTAAAATAGTAGTAATAAAAGTTGATCCTCTAACCCCATCATTTTCTTTTATTGTACTTTTAGTTTATTTAATTTCAGTAATTTACTTTTATTTTTTTTACTTTTTACTTTTTACTTTTTACTTTTTTTACTTTTCAGCAATTTACTTTTCAGTATTTAATTTTCAGAATTTACTTTATGTCTTTTATTTTATTTAAATTTTTACTACCCGTAAATATGTGTCGTAACTAAGCCAGTTATCTGGGGTTGTGATGAAATCCAATATCACCGGTTTATAAGGGGTTAAATTATAGCTTGGGTAATATAAAGGTTTATTTATTGAGTCTTAATCTTAATGCTTTTTATTAACTGGCCATTAATAAAATTGAACTGGTAAACTTAAAATGAACTAGACATAGAGATTTTAAGTTTAAGACCTTAGACTCAATAGCCCACGATCTCCCTTGAGGATAGATAACCCTTAAATAGATTTCCTTACAGGATAGGAATATACCTGTCGGGCGGGGGTAGCCATAATTGGAACTTAATCTTAATGAATCCAGGTAATTTGGTTGACATAGACATATGGTTCAATTGGGTTATACTGGATATTTGTAGTTGACCATCGGAAGAGGCTTTTACATAATTTAGTGTTCCATGTTAATAAATCAATATTTTATCCAACTATAAGATAACCACTTCATCTTTAAAATGATATTGGAAGAAATCACAACCCTAGATAGTTTTTAATAGCGAATTTTCTTAAACCTACTTTCGAACAATTTTATTTACTTATTTTTAAATTTAGAATCATCACATTTTCAAATCTATCAAACAACTTGTTAGATACTAGTAATCATTTGACCTTATAAAATTAATAGCTTAGGTATTAAGTCCTCGTGGGATCGATACTTTTTATACTACTTGAACGATACGTGCGCTTGCGTTATACGCGTGTGATTACGCACCGGTCAAGTTTTTGGCGCCGTTGCCGGGGACTTATTTATCTTTCACTATTAGTTTTGGGGTTAGATACGTTACTTGTATCTAATTTCTTTTTACTTATTGTTTTTGTTTTCTTGTGTTTCAGGTTCTCAGAAACTACATGAGACGAACCAGAAGCTTTGAACTTCGACCGCTTGACCCGGAAATTGATAGAACCATCAGACAGTTGAGAAGGGAAAGACGAGAAGGCCAATAAGCTTTAATCAACATGGAACCTGAACCTTTGAACGTTGCACCACCAATTCCCATTCGAGACAGAACCATTCCAGTTGTTGACAGACTCATTTCTTGCTTTGTACTTCCTCCCTTACCAGCAAATGCAGGTGACATCAAAACATGCATTCAGATGATTCAACAGTCAGTTCAGTTTGGGGGGAATGCAACTGATGATCCTAATGCCCACATCAGTAACTTCCTGGAAGTTTGTGGCACTTTCAATTACAACCGAGAAGCTGAAAAACCAATGAGATTGCGTGTTTTCCCATACTCCTTGAAGGACAGAGCTAAAGCTTGGCTACATTCACTACCAGCAGGTTCCATCACAACTTGGAACACTTTAGCCACCAAATTTCTTGCAAAGTACTTTCCACCAGTCAGAACCGGAAAACTGAGGAATGACATCACATCCTTTGTACAACAAGATTCAGAATCCCTCTGCGAAGCTTGGGAAAGGTATAAAGATTTCTCCAGAAATGTCCTCACCATGAGATTCCAAAATGGCTTCAAGTCCAAACATTCTATAATGTACTTTCTGGAATAATGAGAACCACAATCGATGATGCTGCTGGAGGAGCTTTAATGGCAAAATGAGAAGATCAAGCCTAGGACCTAATCGAAGAAATGGCCAACAATAATTCCTTGTGGCCAACAGAAAGGAGCATGATCCAAAGAATTGCAGGAATTTATGAAAGTGGAGCCAATACAGCAGTTAACACCAAGCTGGATCAGATATGCAAATTCATGGAGAATCTTACCACTGGATCCACAAGTTCACCATATGGAGGAGCACCAGAACCAAACCAACTTGAAGAGACGGTGAATTATGTCAACAATTTCAACAGACAGGGGAACAATCCATATTCCAACACCTACAACCCAGGGTGGAGGAATCATCCTAATTTTTCATGGAGCAACAATTCAGAACAAAAGAACAATCCACCACCTGGATTCCAACAGCAGAACTATCCACCATATGGATTCCAGCACCAGAACAAAGGCCAAGAGCAGGCAAATGAACCAGGAATAACAGAAGTGCTGAATCAGTTAAAAAAATATGATGCTATATTTCAGAGCCAATCAGCTTCCATCAAAGCACTGGAGAATCAAATCGGACAACTGGCCAACGCTCAGAGTTACAGACCGCTAGGTAATCTTCCCAGCAACACAGAACCAAATCCAATGAACCGAGGGAAGGAGCAATGTCAAGCTATTACCTTAAAAAGCAGTACTGAGATCAATAAAGATGTTGGAATCAAAGCAACAATTGAGGAAGTTCCAAAAGATGCAGTTCCACAGATAGAGGAAAAAGAAGCAAAGGAAAAAGAATAGATCATTCCACCTCCACCTTTTCCTCAACGTCTTCAGAAAAACAAACTGGACAAGCAGTTTGCTCTTTTTGTGGAGGTGTTCAAAAAGCTTCACATCAACATTCCATTTACAGAAGCCTGGGCAGCATTAACGGAAGAATGCAGCGCCATCATTCAGAGGAAACTTCCCCCGAAGTTGAAAGATCCTGGCAGTTTCACTGTCCCATGCACCATTAGAGAACATTACATCGGTAAGGCTTTATGTGATTTAGGAGCCAGTGTTAACTTAATGCCTTTTTCTATTTACAGGAAACTAAAGATTGGAGAAGCAATGCCTACCTCAGTTTCATTGCAACTTACTGACCGAAAACTCGCATTTCCAAGAGGTGTTGTTGAAGATGTGCTGGTCAAAGTCGACAAACTAATTCTCCCAGCAGATTTCATCATCCTTGACATGGAAGAAGACAAAGAAATACATATCATTCTTGGAAGACCATTCTTGGCTACAAGTAAAACTGTAATTTATGTGCAAAAATGAGAACTGACCATGAAAGTGCAGGACCAAGAAGTGACCTTTAATGTTTTCAAAGCCATTAAATTCCCAAGCGATGAAAATGAAGAAGAATGTTTCAGAGTTGATGTTGTTGATAGTATCGTTCAAAATACTGAGCCAAATCCCACAGATACACTTGAAGCTTGCATCACCAACATGACTGACAACGAGCTAGATGCTGAAATCCTGGAATGTATCAACTACCTTGACAAACCATTCTGATTCAAAGCAACACCACCAGTTGAAAGCTTGGAACTGCCAAAGAAAGACCGGATCAAGCCCTCGATTGAAGAACCACCACAGTTGGATCTGAAGTTACTTCCGAGTCATCTCAGGTATGCATTTCTTGGAAACTCTTCTGAATTACCTGTTATTATTTCTTCTTCACTAACATTGGAGCAGGAAGAAAAGCTACTGAGAGTATTACGAGAGCACAAGAAAGCCATTGGCTGGACTATAGCAGACATTCGAGGCATTAGTCCATCATTTTGCATGCACAAGATCCTGATGAACAATGAGTACAAACCCACAGTGGAACATCAACGGAGACTCAATCCAATCATGAAGGAAGTCGTGAAGAAAGAAATCATCAAATGGTTGGATGCTGGCATCATTTACCCCATCTCAGACAGCAGTTGGGTAAGTCCTATGCAGTGTGTGCCGAAGAAAGGAGGAATTATTGTGGTTACCAATGAAAAGAACGAGCTGATTCCAACAAGAACGGTGATTGGATGGGGAGTATGCATGGACTACAGAAAGCTGAATAAAGCCACGAGAAATGACCATTTTCCGCTACCATTCATTGACCAGATGTTAGACAGATTGGCGGGACATGAATTCTATTGCTTTCTTGACAGATATTCAGGGTACAATCAGATTGCCATCGCCCTAGAAGATCAAGAGAAAACCACATTTACATGTCCCTATGGTACTTTTGCTTTCCGCAGGATGCCATTTTGATTATGTAATACTCCCGCCACTTTTCAGCGTTGCATGATGGCCATATTCTCAGACATGCTGGAGCAGAGTATGGAGGTATTCATGGATGACTTTTCTGTGTTTGGAGATTCTTTTGACCATTGCTTGCAAAATCTGGAACATGTGTTACAAAAGTGCGAAGATACAAACCTGGTACTCAACTGGGAGAAATGTCACTTCATGGTATAGTAAGGTATTGTTCTTGGACACTGGATCTCACAAAAGGGGATTGAGGTAGACAAAGCAAAGATATAGACAATTGAAAAACTACCTCCACCAACATCAGTAAAGGTATTCGAAGTTTTCTTGGACATGCAGGTTTTTACAGGAGATTTATCAAAGATTTTTCCAAAATTGCAAAACCTCTTAGCAATCTTCTGGAGAAGGATGTGCCTTTCAAATTCACCAAAGAATGCCAGAAAGCTTTTGAGATCTTAAAACAGAAGCTGGTTTCTGCCCCCATCATTGTAGCACCAGACTGGACCATTCCATTTGAAGTGATGTGCGATGCTAGTGATTTTACTGTAGGTGCAGTTTTGGGACAACGTAAAGCAAAGATTTTCCACACCATTTATTATTCCAGCAGAACTCTAAATGAAGCTCAACTCAACTACACAACCACCAAAAAAGAGCTGCTCGCAGTTGTGTACGCTTTTGACAAATTCCGCTCATATCTGCTGGGTCCCAAAGTGATGGTCTACACAGATCATTCAGCAATCAAATATCTGATCACGAAGAAAGATGCCAAACCCAGATTGATCAGTTGGATACTTCTTCTACAAGAATTTGACGTGGAGATTCGAGACATGAGAGGGACAGAAAACCAGGTGGCAGATCACTTATCGAGGATCGAGAATGGAGAAACAGCTGGCAAAGAACTGAAAATTAGAGAAAATTTTCCAGATGAATAGATGTTTGCCATGAAACAACAGGAAGTCCCTTGGTATGCTGACTATGTCAACTACATTGTGTCAGGAAAATTGCCGTTAGAATGGACAACTCAGCAACGGAAGAAGTTCTTCAAAGAAGTCAAGCACTATGTCCGGGATGAACCGTACATGTTCAAATGGTATGCTGATCAATTATTGAGACGATGTGTTCCACAAGATGAGGTCAACAGTGTTTTGCAGCACTGTCATTCATCACCATATGGCGGACACTTCAGCGGAAACAAAAGTGCAGCAAAAGTTCTTCAATCAGGTTTGTTCTGGCCCACTCTTTTTAAAGATGCTTATCTTTTTGCTTTTTAATGTGACAGGTGCCAGAGAACGGGGAATATTTCCAGGAGAAACGAAAGACCATTGCAAAACATTCTGGAAGTGGAAATATTTGATGTGTGGGGTATAGATTTCATGGGACCTTTTGTTCCATCATTCGGAAACCTGTACTTCCTGGTTGCTGTAGACTACGTCTCCAAATGGGTTGAAGCAATTGCACTACCATCCAATGATTCAAAAATGGTGATCAAATTCCTGAAAAAGAATATTTTCACTCGGTTCGGAACACCTCATGCAATCATCAGCGATGGTGGCTCACATTTCTGCAACAAATACTTTGATGCACTTTTATCCAAATACAGAGTTACTCACAAGGTTGCCACAGCTTACCATCCACAGTCAAATGGAAAGGTTGAGGTTTCAAACAGAGAGATCAAAAGAATCTTGGAGAAAACTGTTGGATCAACAAGGAGAGACTGGTCAACAAAACTAGATGATGCATTATGGGCCTACCGAACAGCCTACAAGACACCCATTGGTATGTCCCCATATCGATTGGTGTTTGGGAAACCATTCCATTTGCCAGTTGAGCTTGAAAACAAGGCGTACTGGGCACTGAAGAAGTTGAATCTTGATTCACAAGCTGCATGGGAGAAACGACTTCATCAACTCAACGAATTTGAGTAGTTTCGTATACAGGCTTATGAGAATGCCAGATTATACAAAGAAAAGACAAAGAAATGGCATGACTGAAAAATAGTGCACAAACAGTTGGAACTAAGGCAGCAGGTGTTGTTGTACAACTCGAGGTTGAAACTTTTCCTTGGAAAGTTGAAATCTAGGTGGTCAGGTCCATTTGTGATCACTCAGGTTTTACCATATGGAGCTGTTGAGTTACTGGATCCCAATACCAATAACACATTCAAGGTTAACAGTCAGCGTGTCAAGCACTACTGGGGAGAATCATTTGAGCGACAAAAAGAAAGTGTCACATTTTCAGATCCAGCCTAACGTTCGAGAAGTCACGTCTAGCTTACGACTTTAAACTTAGCGCTCGCAGGGAGGAAACCCATGCAATTTTTATATATATTGTGATTTGGTGTGATTTAATTTGGTGTGTTTAGTTTTTGCAGGTTAAGTCATTTCAGGATGGAAGAAGCTCTAGCAAATCTTCACAAGCAATTTCCTTCTCTCCCTCAAAAATCTCTGATGAAAGTTTACAAAGCTCGCTTGGAACGGGTGAGACTACTAACAATTCACGGTGTTCCTAATGACATTCGTTGGGTAATTGAAGCACGAGTCCGATTGGCAGGTGAGTCTTCTGACTCTTTTATTTCACATCTGCCTGGTTTTGGAAGAAGCACCTATGCAAAGAAACGTAGAGCTAAGCAAATGGGTGTTTGTTACAAATGTGCACGCTGAAATTGCAATACTCGTTGTCGTTCTTTAGGAATGATGTCTGATAATCGCGAAGACAAAATTAAATTCATTAGGGATGGCTTGAGTAAGGAGTCTTTAGATGATATATCTTCGACTCTTGAGACACATCCCAGTGGATATGTTCACATAGCCTTTCGCAAATTACATACACAATTTCAAAAAGAAAGACAACTGTTAAGTCTTGGGAATCTGACTAAAAAAGACCATGTTTGCCAATTTATAAGAAAATTGGATGGGAAGCTTGTCCCTGACGCATAGACTTCAATCAAGTTGTAAATTCTTGTACATATTATATCTCTTTGTCTTTTCCTAATAATTGTGATTTGTTTTGTTGTTCTCTTTAATTTTCTCCGACAGGATCCAGACCTTTTTGACTATCACGATTTATTTTACTATTTAACTAATAATTGTCATTTTTCAGGTACTAGTGCTATTATTTTACTCACCCATTTTCAGGTGTTATAAATTCAACTCATCATTGCACTTTTGAAGACATCCAAAGTAAAACATGGAAGCTACTTCAAGAAGACGAGTTGAAAATATCTGTGTGTTTTGCGGAAGTAGTGTTGGTACTAAACTATAATACATAGAAGCAGCACAGGAATTGGGTCGAGTCTTAGCTGCAAGAAATATGCACTTAGTATATGTCGAAGGCAATCTTGGACTAATGGGGATCGTTTCAAAGGCTGTACAGGAGGGAGGCAGTCACGTTTTGTGAATCATCCCAAAACCCTTGGTAGAAGCAAATCTTATTGAACCATCAAACGGAGAGGAACTGATCGTGCCAGGTATGTCTGAACGACTGGTAGAAATGATTAACCGTGCTGATGCTTTTATTGCTTTGCCAAGTGGCTTGGGCACATTGGAAGAAATTTTTATAGTGTTATCTTGGGCGAACTTGAACATACACCAGAAACCAATTGGGCTATTTAACGTTGATGGATTTTATGATTTTCTTTGTGTGTTTCTTGATGATGCCCGAAGAAATGGGTTTGTGTCAAAACCTTTGAAAGAACTCCTCTTTACTGCCAGAACTGCTCCGGATCTAATAGACCAACTCTTAGCCTATGAACCACAAGTTGACCCTATCCTTTCAAAGATAAATTGGTCCGAGAACGATCGTGGTAAGAGGCGTATGATTAATCTGGATCTTAACCTTTAATTTCTTGTAGAATTTCAGCTAACCAGGTATTATCTTCTAAACTCTTCTTCTACTGTTTAAGACATTGGGGACAATGTCTCATTTAGGTTTGGGGGAGGGAATTAGTTGATCAGTACCTCTTTTTTAGTTTGTGTGTTGTTTTTAGTCCAAAATTTTTCGAAAAATACAAAAAAATTGAAATTTTTTCAAAAATTACAAAAATATTTTGTGTTTTTGTGTTTCTATTTTGACTAAAATGGTGAAATTGGTAAGAGATGGCTGAGTAAGGAGTTTCCACCCCTGAGACGTATCTCAAGCCTATTTTCGAAATCAGTTAATTTTTGTTTATTTCCTTTTAAATTATTTAATTTGTAAATTCTCCATAAAACGGACTAAAATGGATCTTCATATGCTCACTTAGCAGGTATTATCAACATACATAGAAACATACGGACATGAGCTAAAATTGAAAAGTTTGTAATATTCAGTGCTCTAGTTTAATCGGAGGAAGCATCTCAAAAAGTGATGGAGTAAAAAAAAAATCCGAGATCCGAGTTATTAAGTCTGTAAGGGTGTTTTAACACCTAGTGCCCTAAAACCAACTGGTTTGGGAGTCACTGGCCCAAAGCTCACTACATGGATCAAAGATGCTGCAAAAATATATATCTGAAGTCTGAGTAATTAAGTCCGTATGGGTGTCTTAACACCTGGTGCCCTAAAGCCAACTGGTTTGGGAGCCACCGGCCCAAAGCTCGTTACATAGATGGAAGGTATTGTATATAAATAAAAAAATATAGGAAAAAAAGAAAAAAAGAAAATCAGAAAAATTATTTCATTGCTACAAAAAGGTGTGAATTCTGATAAAACTTCAGGACAAAAATATTATTATCTTCTCAACTGCACTTATGACTGTTGTGGGCAAAAATGAGTTGTTTAATATTTTGTTGGCTGTGTATATGGAGAATGGTAAATATAATCGGAGAATTTACTTATTCGGTAATTTAAAAAGAAAGAAAACAACTAGTAACTTGGAGTAGAAGTTTCACCTGATTAGTCAGTAACTTCTTTATTTTCTTTTCGCTTGTCTTTTTGTTTTTGTGTGCATTAGTTTCACTACCTTTTTACTTTTGTAAAATTTTTGTGGGTATCATTGTTGTAAGCCCTCACGAGACTATAACTCGTCCACTAGGGACACCTAGGGGTTTAAAGGCTTGTTGCATATGCTAAATGCAACCGTGATCCCTACGAAAGTGGCTTAGTTTAATTTTTATTTTTATTTTGTTGTTTTTCTCGAGGACTAGCAAAATGTTAGGTTTGGGGTGTGATGAGCGGAAAATATATCAATATTTACCGCCCTTTAACTTAATATTTTGTTTAGTTTCTCGGGTTTGATGAACGTTTTGATGTGTTTTAGTTTATTTTGCAGATAAAATAATATCGGGTATCAATGAAATCATTTAGGATGAAATATGGGTCAAATAAGGGCAATTATTGGACTTGATATATTAATTTTGGAGATTGGAAACTTGAAATGGCGTTTTGACGAAGTGCAGTTTTGGGAATTCCAGTTTTGCGCATCTGTCGTATTTTGGGCATAACTTGTTACTCAGATATCGGATTGAGCTGATTCAAGTGCCAGATTAAATAATACTCAAAGATCTACAACTTTGAAAGAGAAAATATTTTCGAATTCGGAAGAGTTCATGATCTAAATTGATGAACCATCCAGAAGTGTGTGATGTGTAATTATTAAAGTCATTATCAATCATTTTCAAAGAAAAATATAAATTAATAAATAATTAATAAAAATTATCAAATCAACACCAAACAAGATAAGAAATTAGTGGAGCAATTATGGATTTGGTGGAGTAATTAGTGGAGAAATTAATAATGGATTTGGTGGAGAATTTGATAGATGATTTGATATAGGCAAAATTTTGCCTATAAATATCAAATCATTTCATTTGTAAAATTCATATTTTCTTCTTTGAAATTCCTAATAAATAAATAAGAAGATTGTATCTTGTTTGTTTATTTACAGCTTCCAGTAATTAATTTCCGCTTTCGCACTTTCTTTTCTTTACTTTTCAGTTTTTACTTTCCGCAATTTACTTTTACGCACAAACCTTTTCTTTCTTTACTTTTGCAGTTTTTATTTTTCAAGCAATGAGGAGGTAACTCCCCCTTGCTGGGGTAAAAGGTAAAGCTTTTATTATTGCTATCTAGATTAATTTCCCTTAAATATAAAATATAAATTATTTAAAACCTGACTTAATGAGGATACCACTATATTGGCCGGTTGGAAATTAATTATAAATTGGTTTTAACCTGACTAAGTATGGATACCGCCTGGTTGGTCGGTTGGTAATTAATTATTAATTTGACTTAATCAGGATACCGCCTATATGGCTGGTTGGTAATTATCACGCAAAGTTAATATATTATATTAAGGGAGATATCTAAAATAGTAGTAATAAAAGTTGATCCTCTAACCCCAGCATTTTCTTTTATTGTACTTTTACTTTATTTAATTTCAGTAATTTACTTTTCAGCAATTTACTTTCAGTAATTTACTTTTATTTTTTTTACTTTTTACTTTTTACTTTTTACTTTTTACTTTTACTTTTTACTTTTTTTACTTTTCAGTATTTAATTTTCAGAATTTACTTTATGTCTTTTATTTTATTTAAATTTTTACTACCCGTAAATATGTGTCGTAACTAAGCCAGTTATCTGGGGTTGTGATGAAATCCAATATCACCGGTTTATAAGGGGTTAAATTATAGTTTGGGTAATATAAAGGTTTATTTATTGAGTCTTAATCTTAATGCTTTTTATTAACTGGCCATTAATAAAATTGAACTGGTAAACTTAAAATGAACTAGACATAGAGATTTTAAGTTTAAGACCTTAGACTCAATAGCCCACGATCTTCCTTGAGGATAAATAACCCTTTAATAGATTTCTTTACAGGATATGAATATACCTGTCGGGCGGGGGTAGCCATAATTGGAACTTAATCTTAATGAATCCAGGTAATTTGGTTGACATAGACATATGGTTCAATTGAGTTATACTGGATATTTGTTGTTGACCATCGGAAGAGGCTTTTACATAATTTAGTGTTCCAAGTTAATAAATCAATATTTTATCCAACTATAAGATAATCACTTCATCTTTAAAATGATATTGGAAGAAATCACAACCCTAGATAGTTTTTAATAGCGAATTTTCTTAAACCTACTTTCGAACAATTTTATTTACTTATTTTTAAATTTAGAATCGTCACATTTTCAAATCTATCAAACAACATGTTAGATACTAGTAATCATTTTACCTCATAAAATTAATAGCTTAGGTATTAAGTCCTCGTGGGATCGATACTTTTTATACTACTTGAACGATACGTGTGGTTGCGTTATACGCGTGTGATTACGCACCGGTCAAGTTTGATTTACTTAAACAATCTTCCTACTATCTCCTACATATATCCGACAAAATATAAAATATTATTATGTGGATTCTACAATGTCAATTGATTGGGTTTTATAGTAGTATTAGTTTATGCATAAGATATTTTTTCTTCCTCTTAAATTTAAGGAGTGGTCATCAAAAATTTAAATAGAATAAAAGTATGGTGTGTTGTTGAAGATTAAAATCTTATCACACTCTCTAGATTTAAAGTATGACTTGGATTTCCAGGCTTATTAGAGATGTTCTTATGCTCTTAAAGGCGCTGCCCAAGCAATATTTGATTTGATAAAATTCAATATGTTTGACTAGTTAACCTGTCATTTGACTGATAAAAAATAACAAGCATGTTAAAATATCAAAATATTTTATCCCACATACTGCCTTTGAGGCCTATGGATTGCCTATTGATGTAGACATTTCTGAAATCCAAAATGTAAATTGCAAGTTGATGAGAGAAAGAGCTGAAAGCCTCCGAATTTTCTCATAAGCTTGTGCACAGCCCTCCATTTCTACTCGGATGCCAAGTTCCAGCCATTAGGACGTCTCTTGAGTTAAAACATGGATTAGGTTAAATATATAATAAATAATGTCAATAATCAATCAATTTTGGAGTCATTGACGTGGTATGGCCCTTGTACATGTGACATGTCCTATTATTTATCACAATCATTTGCATCATGTGTGTTACTTGACAGAGAATCTGCATATCTAAAAGCTGAATAATCGTCTATTTAAGTCGAAGCACTTGCATGAATCAATATGAAAATCTATTTTTTTTAATTTTTAATATAGTTATGACAATCTAGAAAATAGGATTAAGACTGTATAACATCATATTCTTTCTCAGATTTTATTTATAGCGAAAATCTTGTACCACACATTTAGCTAAGTCAACCTAACATTTGCCGGCAATTATTGTATCACATGATTTGTCCACTGAATTTACTCGTGTATCCAGTATGTTGGAAGAAAAGAAAACCCCACTTTTTTTTATGTTCCTACAAATATGAAAGATTCAGTACCAAATGAAATGCTTCTGCATTTTAATGGGTTCCTATAATCTTCATTTCAATATTTCCATGTTCCAATGATGATTTGGATTAGTTTATTTGAATTTTTCTTTAAGATTTGGGTCTCCAAATCAAAATCAAATGGCTCCAAAGGGTTGTTCTAAATTTCTTACCTTTTTTCTTGGGTTAATTAAAAAGAGCATAATGCAAATGGTCCCATTTGGTTGATGATGCATTAATAATATAGATGTGGTTCAATCATAAAGTTTCTTTAAAGAAAGGTAACTTCATTGATGCTCGATGTTCCTTTAAGTAAAGGGGCATAACTACATCATATCCTTTAATTGGAAGTTTGAAGATCATATCAATTAGTCCAACTTATTTTTCCATTTGATTACCAAATTAATGACTCTTTAATTCATTCCGCATTCCGTTAATATGGATTTCAAAAAAATTTCTAATGAGTTTTCACCTTTTTTCAATTATATCAAATCTATTAGGGAAACATATTCTAAAAACAATTATTCTCTGATCTCTGGCTACACTCACTCATGCATCTCTCTTCTCTACCGACTTACATTCGAGTTTTTTTGTAATTAAATCTTAATTATATAATGCTAATAAAACATATATAATATAAAAAAAATTATAAAAATTTAACAGTAACTCAACCAGGATCGTTTCCAAATTCCTTTCTTCCAAAATGCAATTGCAAGTAAAGAAAAAGAGAATAACCCTTTTTTTATTATTATTATTAATTGAACCCTCCCATTATTTCCAGCTCAAAAACAGAAACACACCCTTTACTGATTTCACGACCATCTCGTCACACTCTTGTCTGAAAAACTCTCACTTTATCTCTCAAACTGAAATGCCGCGCTCAGATCCGACTCTCTAACAATAAAAACAGAACTCAACTGATAAATTTTTGAAAACCCAAAACCTTCGTTACGTTAAAAAATGGGAGTGCTGAGAGAGTCGTGGTGTTTCTGCAAAGGGGTCTCCAAAACTGAGAGAATGAAAGCCGCCATTTTCGCCGTCAAGGGTCCGGCGATGGCTAAAATCTCCGGCGCAGGCAATGGGATTTCCGGTACCGGTTTCTTGATCCACCGGAATCTTCTTTTGACCACTCATGTGAATCTCCCGTCCGTTGCTGCTGCTGAGACTGCCGAGATCCGCCTCCAAAACGGCGTCGCTGCAACTCTCGTTCCTCACAGGTTTTTATTTGAACTTTTTTAGATATGTTTACTTTATATTATAATCTCTCTTTTTTGGGTTTCAGTTCAAAAATGTAAAAATTGTAGGGGGTGTAAATTAGGTGAGTTGTTTGAAGTTGAAATTGTGCTTGATATTTGGGTGGATGCAATGTGTTGATAGTGACTGGATACTGGATGTTAATATTATTGTGAATTTATTTATTATACGCCAATGTAACAAAACAAAAATTAAAAATTAAAAAAATCCTAAAGCACCATATCTAATTTAATAAGTTTTTCTTTTTTCAAGAGACAATTTTGTTTCTGAATTACTATGCTTATCTACATAATTTAGATACTTTTTGGCAATTTATGGTTATTTGGCAACTACTAGTTATTGCCGTGAATCTTACACTGATACTTAGGCATGATAAAGATTAAATGTTAGTACATATCACACTTAGTGAGAAGTAATTGACGAAAAAGAATAAGTTTCAAGAGGATTCATCCCACCATTTGTGTAAGAGAAGAGTTCTTATAAAAGCGTGAAGATTCACGATTTCGTGATGTTTTTTTTGTATGAATTTTATTTTTCTTTTGAATCGATGATTAAGTGGTGGAAAGTAGGGTATATGTTGCATATGGACTTGATTGCTGAAGCATGGACAAGGGAAAACTTGAATTTAGATGTTTTGCAGCACCATAGATGGAAATTTTATCCTTAATGATGCAGAGGTGCATCGATGAGAATTGGTGTGGACACATTATCTGTGAGAACTTTGCAGTTGATCATAGTTG
>SKCR01027559.1:0-193140 GCA_019454045.1 Zanthoxylum bungeanum | reverse complement strand
GAAATGTGTCAGTTACAAATCAAAATCGCTTTCCTGAAAAGGAAACCTTATGGAGAATGTTTACAACATTCTGACGATTTTGTATAACCGACAAACAAGGTTTGCGGGTTATTCGATCCATGTTTGGATCAGTGCAAGCATAAGATTCTTGGAACTGTCGTTTTGAAATAATCATAATGGTTTATGATTTGACTCAAAACGAAATGATTCTTGTGTATATAAGGAGGTTAGTGGGAGAGCGCACTGACAGTGAAATTCCCATATAGCTATTGTAGAAAGCTTGGCTTTCATAGATATTCTTTCAATAGAAATTCTCCGTAGAATTCTGGGGAGTAACACCAACCTTTATTCAAGGAATAAAGATCTACTGGATAGATTTGGAGTTGTTAACACTCTCTGAGAAATTGTACATTTAAAATGTACTTGATAGGGTGTCTCATACGCTTCGAGCATATGGAGTCACGATCAGGTTAATCCGAGTGATAGTCACTAGATTAAAAAATTGAGAACATCTGTTAGTATCTTAGAGAACTAAAGATGCTGTCTTAAACTATGGAGAAGGAGAACTTGAAGTGACTGGGATCACCGCTGCAAGTTTCCAAACTATTAAATACTACGGTACTATAAAGTTTGAATACTGGGACAGTGAGCTGGAAATATTCCAAGCAAGATAACTGTTGCCGAATTAACAACAAATGCGGATTATTGCTGCAGCTGAGGCAGTAAAAGAAGCCATTTGGATCGAACATAAATCTAATTAGATTAGATATAGTTCAATTAGCAGCTGAACTAGGCGTCAGCACAGGCTAAGGAATTAAAGGTCTCATCGACGATCCAGATATATACTTCTATATCATCTGATTCGTTCGGATCATACATCGTGGCGATGTGATGATCGTGTAAATCGCGTCAGACGATAATCAAAAAAATTCGCTGACGAAAACCTTTCCTCAGCAATTTGAGCGAACCTTACATAGTTCAAGTGTTGGAACACTTGAGTGACTCGCTACGTGCCAAGTGGGAGATTGTTGGATAATATGACCCATAGCGTCACTATTTGCACAGAACATTGTGTTGTTGTAGCAAATTAACTATGTAACAAGGAAATTGCACTCTCATCATTTGTGATTAGATCACCATAGATATATAAATGAAGAGAGGTCCCTATGATTAGTTCCTGGATTGAGATGATATGAGACAGTATCAGTCCACGAAGGATTAATCATTAAATATCCCTAGCCGTAGTATTATCGAGACTGGACATCGATAATGCGGAATAGGCTAGTATTGCACTTGTGCGCGTTGTGAGGGCACAACGGCATAGTTCTCATATATATAGTGTTGGAGACTTATGCAAGTGCGATAGGAGGTCGTGTTTCACCGATGGTACGGGAAACAGCTTCGCTCTGGATAGACCCCTCGGAATCCCATTGGTATTATGACTATGTGTCTATGGGAGGCCGAAGTCAAGGTAGGTGTGTATAGTCTTAACCTGAGACTTGCATCGCTAATACTTACGATAATCGATAAACTTTGGTTTTGGTGGTTGGGGACCCTGACCAGGTTCTGTGTCTACCACTTCTGGGTTTATCAGAGAGTCGTAGAGTATTGGGTGTGATGTCGAGACGGAAGTATCACTCCAGTCATATGGGAGATGATGTCACGCAGGATACGGTATTAGTGCTCTTAAGTGATGCGCATCCAATCGTGATATTATGACCAGGTCATGAATATCCGATTATAGAGACTAGCTACCAGACATCCGATATGTGTTTCGGACGGGGCAGACACTTATCCAGCCCCAGCCCTAACACGTGACTATCCGATACTGGGCCGATATGCACAATACGATTGTATACTACACTTGATATAGATCTAAATATTCTTAAAAGGATATGTCCGGAGAATTGGGTAGACTTGGTACTTTGCTAGGAGTAGACCTTGTCTCGTAAATCGGTAGAACGTAGTACTTGGTACGTACGTGATTCGGTTACACCGACGACCGTATTTATAGCCAAATTATCCGGAGATCTCATGGGTCGCTTCCCGATAATCCACCGATGACGCACAACTCGCACTCTTGTATAATCTGGGATTATATAGAAGAGAGAGAAAATTAATCTAGGATTAATTACGGAGATATTTTATCTAGGATAAAATATCGTCGAGAGAGAGATAATGATTAATTTGGAATTAATCGGTAAATTAATATATTCGATATATTAAACGAAATTAGATTTCGACGCGGAATTAAAATTAGATTTTAATTCGGGCGAACGAATTAATTTAGAATTAATTCGTTAGCGACGTGAATAATGAATTCGCTAGGCGTAATCACTTAATTACGACGCGACGGAAAAATCGTTAATTTAGAATTAGCGAACCCGAGCCCGAGTGTGATTGCGAGCGCATTCGTATTTCGAATTCGAGTGCGGCGACGCAAGTCACATCAAGCGTCAAATCTAACGTCAAGTCATTCATCACATCGAGCGTCAAATCAAGCGTCACTTGAGTGATGTGACATTTGATTGATTGATGTGAGTGATTGATGATTGAAAAGACTTGAGACATGACTTAAAGTAGATGTGACTTGAGTGACAAGTGAATGTTTTTGCTTTAATTGTTTGACTTTTTAAAAGGCAAATGAAATGCAAATGCAAGGGAAATTAAGTTAATTTCACTACAAGTATATAAGATATACTAAATGCATTTCATTTCACACAACACACACATTTCATCTCTCTATTTCTCTCTTCTCATCTCACGCCCAAGGGCTGAAAAGTTTCTGTTTTGGAAGCCAAAACCGTGAGTCAAGGGAAGCCAAGAGTGGGTTTTCATGGTGAAAATTCATGTGCTAGCACACATACGAGTCTTGCGAAGGTGGTAGGGAGGTTCACCCATGAGCCGGGATCCGTCGGACGAAGTTTGGAGCTCCGTTCTTCAACCCAAAATTCTGAAATTGGAGGCAGTGGACTGCTGCTGTTTGGCGTGAAGGGCAGTGAGTTTTTGGGCTTCAATCGTCTCCAAATCGACTCAACCGATCGATGTGAGTATTCCGCTACCTCCGTTGATGTATTCACTCATGTTTTCATGCTTTGATTTGATCTTGGGACCTTAGAAAAACTCAACAGATGAGGGACACAAACTCTTGCTCGGTTTGAAATGGTGCGCTAGCGGAACGCTGACTGGTTTGGCTTTCTGTATATCGAACCTCCTGATTATCCGTTCAATATAAATCTCCTATGAAAGCCACAACTTCTTGTTCTGTCTGTCATGAATAATCTCCATTCCCAAAATCTGTTGAGCTGGTTCTAAAATTTTCATGTTGAAAGATTTAGAGAGTTCTTTCTTCAGCTGATATTCGCTGTTTCTTGTCCAACAATCAACATGTCATCCACATATAGTAGAAAAGCAATGAAATTTCCATCTGAAAACCTCTGGATGTATACACACTGATCTGCTGTAGTTCTTTTGTAGCATTGACCCATCATGAATGAGTCAAATTTCTTGTACCACTGCCTCGGTGCTTGCTTGAACCCTTATAAGCTCTTTTTCAGCTTGCAAACAAGGTTTTCTTTTCCTGAAACCTTGAATCATTCTGGCTGCTCCATATAGATTTCTTCATTCAGATCACCATGAAGAAATGCTTTTTTGACATCCATCTGTTCAAGCTCCAAGTTCAATCTAGCTACCATTCCTAGGATGACTCGGAATGAAGCTATTTTTACCACTGGTGAAAAGATCTTATCAAAGTTAATTCTTTTTTTCTGTAGGAATCCTTTGACTACTAGCCGAGCTTTGGGTCACCATTTTTCCGCTACCATCTTTCTTGAGCTTGAACACTCATTTGTTCTTCAGTGTCTTCATTCCATGTGAGAGCTTGACTATCTCATAAGTGTTTTTTTCAACAGAGATTCCATTTTATCCTGCATTGCATACAGCCATTTGTCTTTGTCTTTATGATATATGGCTTCGTTGAAGGTTTTTGGCTCCCCCTCATTAGTCAGCAGAATGAAATCAGATCATGAGTATTTGGATAATGGAATCCGGCCTCATTTAGATCTTCGTACTGGAGGTTCACTGGTTTCTGGCTGTCTGTTGTCATCCAGATCTGTGGATGATCATGTAGCCTCTGATGGAGTAGGTTGCAGCTCCCCCTGCTTAACACTATCTTCCTCATTTGGTTCTGCTTCTGGTATGTCTTGCACCCCATCATTATTTATGGCCACTCGTGTTGGTGTTAGGGTTGTGTCTGGAATTGCATCAGCTTTGTTGGCATTGGATTTAGAAGACATCTTGGGCTTTTCACTGTCTTCTATTATTTAGTCTTCAAGAAACAATACATCTCTGCTTCTGATGACCTTCCTTTACTTCAGGTCCCATAGCCTGTATCCAAATTCCTCGTCTCTATAGCCTATGAAGATGAATGGAGTAGTCCTTACATCGAGCTTTTTCCTGAGCTCATTGGATACGTGTGCAAAAGCTAAACATCCGAATATTCTGAGGTGAGAATATGAGGGATTCTTACCAGACCATATTTTTTCCGGAATCTCAAAGTTCAACGGTACAGATGGTGATTTGTTGATCAGGTAGCAGACGTCACGAACAGCTTTTCCCCAGAATAGCTTTGGCATCTTAGCCATATTTATCATGCTTCTAACTTTCTCCATAATGGTGCGGTTCATTCTTTCAGTGACACCATTGTGTTGTGGGGTGCGTGGAACATTCCTTTCGTGTCAAATGTCATGGCTTCCGCAGTATGCATCGAACTCCATGGAAGTGTATTCGCCTCCATTGTCTGTGCAAAGGCAATTTAGTTTCTTCCCTGTTTCACGCTCGACCATGGCATGAAATAGTTTGAAGTAATCCAGGACCTGATTCTTTGATTTCAGAAAATATACTCATACTTTTCGAGAAGCATTGTCAATAAAAGTCAGAAAATATTTATTACTGCCTAGTGAATTTACCTCAAATGGACCAAAAATATCAGAGTACATCAGACCGAGTACCTCTGATTTTCTTGTAGAAGTGAAATTGAAAGAAACTTTATGTTGCTTACCGAATAGACAGTGATTGCAAGGATCCAGAGTAGTATTTTTAGAGACAGATATTGGACCATTCTTTATGAAGGTAGACAACCCCCTTTCACTAATGTGACCGAGTCTCTGGTGCCACAGATTCTGAGAAGCCTCCGGTTCAGCTACATTGAGGCTTTTTGCACATATCTTCACATGAGTCTTTGTATAGAGTTCCATAAATATGTCCTCGGGCGATGACCATGACACCTTTGATCATTCTCCAAGTGCCATTGCAGAAGTGGTTAGCATAACCCTGTTTGTCAAGGGCTACCCCCAAGAGTAAGTTGAACCGAAGTTCTGAAACATGTCTTACCTCCTTCAAAGTTATTGTATACCCTGCATTTATCCGCAATAGTATTTCACAAATTCCTTCTATCTGAGAAGAACTGGTATTCCCCATCTTCACTGCTCGAAAGTTTCATGCTTTATATATTGTGAAGAAATCCCTATGAGGAGTGACGTGGTAGGATGCTGCAGTATCCACCACCCACTCTAAATCCTGAGTTGCGGTGTGAAGGCATGCTTCTTCCTGGCCGGAGCATATAGCTACATCTCTTGTAACTACTAGTGTCTCTGCATCATTATTTTTCGGCTGGTTATTGTCTTGTCTCTGCTCTCATTGCAGTTTCCGATAATTCTTTTTTAAGTGGCCTTCTATGCCACAGTGGAAGCACTTGTATGTATTTTTTCCGTCCTTGGATTTTCCTCTCTCTTCCCCATTGCCTTGATTTTTCTCCGGTTGTCTTCCTCGATGCTCCGAGATAAGGGCTTCTATTTGGTCGGAGCCCACGTCTTTTCTTCTGGCTTCTTTATTTGATAGATTGTCTTGTACCATAGGCATGGTAAGTTTGCCTCATGGAGCTGAGTTGCTGAGAGTAACCACCAGTGTTGTCCAACTATCAGGAAGAGAACTGAGTAGCAAGAGGGCTTGAACTTAATCCGCCAGTTGCATGGCTACAGCAGACAACTGGTTCACCAGGCTTTGTAACTCGTTGGGTGTGTTTTGCAACGGAAGTTCCACTCTGTAGCTTCAGGTTCACCAAATACCTTATGATTAAGGCTTTATTCTGAGCTGTTTTGGCCTGGAACATGTCTTCCAGCTTTATCCACATTTCGTAAGCATCTGTATCATGTGCTACATGGTGGAATACACTATGACTGATCCGCTGTCTAATCTGACCAAGAGTTCTGTTATTGAGTTTGTTAAAGTCATACTCTTTAACAGATTCTGGTCTCACTCCCTTCATCTTGATAATATCAAACAAATCTTTACAATGTAAATAATCTATCATCCGGGGTCCCTAGAGGGAGTAATTGGTTGCTGTCAGCTTAATCATCGCACTAGGAGCAGAATCTTCCATTTATATTTTAAGTTTTAGTGTTTAAAATGAAAATAGGTTAAAATCTGGGCTGAAATTCACAAATCGAAGGTCATCATTGCATCCGGAATGGTCAAAAATGGTGGAGTAGATACTTTATTGGTCTAAATCCGACACATGGGCTGATTTATAAATTTCTAAAACTTATGGGGCAAAACTGTAAATTTCAAAGACTTCAAGGGGCTAAATGAAATTTACCAGATTACTGACGTGGCAGTGCTAACATGACTGATGATGTGGCAGAAATGGGACGGCTTGTTGATGTGTCAGACACGTGGCGATGATATGTCTGCTGACGTGGATGGGTGACGTGGCTGATGACGTGGCAAGCTTCCCTGACGTGGCACTGATGTGTCGCCGTGGCAGGTTGATTTTTGACAAATTTCATCGGAATCGGTTTTCCCAACCTGTTTTTGAGTTTCGGGATCCCTTCGTGTAATCTTAGCTCCTGATACCACTTGTTGTGATTCTCTGATCACTTTAGAATGTGTTTGAGGAAAAAGCGAAACCTTTTATATTACTTACAAGAATAGAATACAAGTAAGTGTTTAAACTTACAAAATGAAAAACCTCACTACACTCTCTCTTTTACACACATTAGGATGATTTTACAAGTGATTTCAAGCTCCATTTTATGGGACAAAAAACGTGTGCTATAGTGCACACACTTTTGCCAACTTCACACTTACCGGCCAACTTGACCAATCTTGGAAACTTCCCACCGAAAGTTGTTGCTTGCTGGATGTATGATTGTTGCTTGCTGGATGCATGGCTCATGCATGAAAGGTGGAAGGCTGCTGGATTTTACAAGTGCTCTATTAACCGCTCTTTTCTCACTAAGACGAAGCCCTGGAATAAAAGCTTTTTTGCTAGAATTTGGTGTGGTTGAGCTAGTGACATAATAGATTCAGTCTGAATCTGACTCTATCAATGTCCATTTCTTTTTCATTTACATCTGGGATGAGAAGCCACTTCCTAAACAGTTAGCTTCTACCACTGTCACTCCTCTTTTTCTATTAAATAGAGAGAGGACATGCTAAAGAATAAGGAAGTTTTTCAGTAAACTAGGGATTGTAGGACAAGGTTCAGAATCCATACTGAATGGACGAGGAATTGATGTAAGGGAACTGACATAAAATCTCGATCGAATTTCGAGATCATAACCAACGGTATGTGATTCGGGATGAAATAATCGTCACTAAAATTCAAGATAATTTTTAGTTTTGATTAAAAAAATCGGTCGGGATGTTGGACAAAATTTCCATCCCGAATTATAATGGTAAAAGATAGGATGATAGTAGAATAGCAGAACAATATGATAAACAATTATGCAAAAAAATTATGAATCGAATGTGTATTTGTGGGGAAAAAATATTTTTTAAAAAAAATTGAGACCCAAATGGCATTTTTCCCTAAAAATTAATGTGAATTGTGTCTTTTGTGTTTCTGATTTTGGCAGCTCACTAGAAGCAATTGATCTGATGCTTGATGGTGTTCAGAATTTGCTAGTACCAGTCAAGAACAGGCTTAGTACCAAAAGGAAACAGCATCAGAAGCTTTCATTAAGTAACCATAATGGCTGTAAGTTCTGCTGGCTGACTCAGGAAGATATAATTCGATTCATTCTTAGTTCAATTGGCCTATTTTCCCCAATCCCAGCGCTCTCAAATCCCAATTGACAATTTAGGCATTGTTAGTACTGATATTATTGCTGTGGACAATCACCCCCTGCCATGTTGGCAATTGAAGCCATTGCTCACTTAGTTACTAAGCAAACCTCTGTAGCTGTAGTTGATGTTGGGGTTATATGTTACGGAAGCGCGCTTCGAACGAAATTGTAATTTTAAAACTTTTAAAGTTACTGAATAAATTATTCGATATCATATATCTATAATTTATTCATATTTCACCTAAACATATTATTTGATATCATATAACGACATAATTAATAATGAAAATATTAGAAAACTTTTACGAAAACGATTTTCCGCAAAATAAAAAAAAAAAATTTTAGTTGAACTGACCAACCGAGACCACAGGGAGGCTGTTCAGATAAGCCCCAATGGTATTTAGGCAATTCATAGGCTGCCTAAACAGTGACCAATTCACTGTTTTGACAGCCATTACCCGGTAAATTCAAAACTCACCCGCTAACACCGTTTTCCCTTATTTTCACTCCGAAATAATTTCCGAAAATTATCCTAATTCCCAATTCAGAATTTTTAGGTCTAAATAGTGAGTAAAAATTATCATTTTTCATACTTTAAATCCAATTTTCTCAAGATTAATCAAATTAATATTATACCTAATCAAAGTCAACACCAATTAAGAACTCTAGAACAATTCTAGGAATTACAAAAGTGGTCATTACACTTTAGAATGGCAACCGAGTTGTCCAACAACCAATTGAACACAAATTACACTAATTTAGTTCAAAATATATCTACACATGCTCAAAGCCGCTCAATCCATCATCCAAATCAAAAAGCCCCAAATTTAGATACTAAAAGAAACCCTAGAACAATTCTAGAAAATTAAGAACAAGAAAACATATTTTCTACTTAATGAAAATAAAGATTACCTCAGAAATCTTCAAAAATCCTTAAGTTTTTTTCTTAATTTAATCACTTTCTTTCTTGTCTCTCAAAATGAACTTTGGATGCTCTCAAAAATAGAGTGAATTTCGTCCACCCCTCATCCAAGGAGAAAGAGAAAATATTTTTCTTTTTATATTTGATAGTGGTGTTAGTTAGGGGACAAAATGGATAATTTGATTAATTAAAATAATCAATTAAAATTGCTTGGTAAATAAGCCAACCACATGACCAAAAGTTTGACATATATTAGAATTAATATACATATATATATATATATATTAAATAAAAACCAAACATTTACACATGTAAGTTAAATAATAAAAAGTCAAATATTACATTTAATAACGACAATTATTATTTACTTTACATGTGCCAACATACAATATGTTAATAAATATGTATATAATCTAATTATGTATATAATACAAATACACATTTGAACTATCAAAATTTCTCCAACATATGTAAATTTATTTACCGATTAAACGATTTGAATTAACTAAAATCATCCGATAAAATATGATGAATAATTAGTATTATTCATAACGTATTGCCCAAGTGTTCAACGAGTACATTTCATATTGTGTGACTCTTAGTTCATGTACATCTATCGCGAAATCCAATTTTTTGTCCATAATTCACCCACTAGTAAATTATGACAACTACAGATTATCTTGCTGAACTATACAAGTCGAGATCATCACATACGTATAATTCTTCTGTCATAGGCTATTCAAATTATACCGAGATATAGATGGGAACATCAAATCCCTAAGGTATAATATAGTCGACTTACAAATTTAGGCTCTATAAATAACACTCGGAACTCGCTTTCGTAGTGTACCACGTCCATGGATTTAGCGAATCGTAAACACGTGTAGGATGTCTATGCTGTATACACAAGACTAACAGATTCTATTTTGATACACACCAGATATAATGAGCATCAGTCATACCCGACGAATAGGCGAAGGTCCGACCTAAATAGGTCGTTGACGTGATTGTCATCAAAGTGTGGAGAATAACTCAAATATCCATTGTGATATCTCAAGTCTAAGGACCAATATGCTACTCGATCGAGAAGATTCCCATTGACGTTGATGTACCATCTATTAGGAAATCTTTGGTGAGTCATTCAGTATTTATCGAATAAACACCTACATATCTATACGAGTCTCCGAAGACTCATGGCTCACCAGGATAAGCCATCAGACTAAGTCTCGATATACGATATGTACTAGTCTCAGCGGATTTTACTAATCGACCTGTATCAGTAAATCTTGACCATGAACTTTATTTGAGAATATACAACTTATAGTGATGCTTCCAAATGTCAATTACAACCTAGTTGTAAACCTTCAGATCTTTATCTAATATATACATATGACTAAATCAGTTTTAATTTTATTTTAATTAAATTAGATCATATATATATATATATTATATATATATATATATATATATATATATAAGACAAGAGGTGATATCATAAATATGTAATATTATGGAAAAAGAATTATTTTTATTCATGAACCGGACATAAATACAATCCAGATTGACGCTCCGAATACCAACCCTAACAATTGATTGTGATGAGATTCTAATTTGGGAAATATCACCCTTTACACTTGGCTGCTACGATGAAACAGTCGTCGCAGCCATCACTACTCTGTCCTCGGGAGACCTCATGGCTTAGATTAACTGTGGGGGTCCCCCTGAACATCTTGTAAGGGTTGTAAAAGAGAGGCTTAATGAAAAAAATCCTAGAAGTGATGCTTGAACATTTTGATGTTTCAGCAAATTTGATGTCATAAATATCGGTGTCTTCATCATCTGAAGAGGAATTAACGAGGACTCCAAAGTTAGCAAGATCAGGGAAACATAGCATATCAATGAGCTATTCTGCGAGAATGGTGAGAACTGAGAAGAGCTGAAGCAATAGTGTCATCCAAAGATTTCACTTTTAGCAGTTATAATTCAGGAAGTTGCACATAAAGTGAGTTATGTATAGGTTATAGAAGATGATTGAAGTTTAACTGGTATTGTTACATTTTATGACATGTTAAAAGTTTTTGAGGAACTTTTAGAGACTATGGCCTGAAGGATGAATAGTTTGTTTAGTAAAAAATTTAGCTTATCATTTTGATGGGTCATGATAGAGAGGAAAATGAATTATTAGGAAAGTTATGTGAATATTAAACTCCTTTTTGTTTTTCATCATTTGGGTTGAGGAGTTAGTGTCTTTGGCTTGGAAGTGAAATTTTCTTGTATTAATTTGTGTTCGATTCAAATGTTGTTTCACCATATGCCTACTTTTCAAAAGAAGAGTTCGTGATTCAATGTTAAAGGATTTTATCATATGCTCATAAGAAGGTCAATAAATTGAAGCATGGGGCACATCAGCATCGCATGTGAGCAGCAGTATGTTCAGTGGCCGAGTCACGTTCAATGAAGGCAGTTGTTCCTGTTTAATCTTACTCTAAATTTTATTAAAATGTCTCATATAAATTTAAAGGAAATTACCTCTAAAATACTTCTGGTTTGGACTATATATATGTGGCCACCACAAAATTCTGACAATGACTCTGCATAATCTATGTTTTTTATTTTATGTCAAAAGACCACTTTGCCGTTAAAAAGTTAACATCTATTAGAGAATCTTTATAAAAATACTATTTTGCCCTTGAATTAATTTAATAAAATGAAATGCCATTTCCGTGACCATTAAATAATATAATTACCAATTTAACCCTGCTAGTCATTGGAACTCCAACTAGCTGTTGGAAATTTTCCCTATTTAAACAACACACTCTCCCCATTACAAATTGAAAAACAACTGAAATAAAATTATATCTTCTTCTTCTTCTTCTTCTCATACTATAACACTTCAAACACAAATCAAATCCACAACTCCAACATATATTCACTACTACTTCTAGTAGAAATAATATCTAACAAATCAAATGGCTTCAAAAAGTAACACGAGTGACAATTATATATGTTACATTAATAAAGCTGAGATTGTAAATTGTTATCTGAAATATTTCATGTGCGGTGTACAAGCATGTGCTTTAGTTTCCACTACAAGTCATAACACTAATAAGTTTTTTTAGATTTGAAGGTTGAACCAATATAGGTTTTGGGAATGGTTTACGAAAGAAAACATCCAAACCCATAATACAACAGAAGTATATGCAAGTGAAGGAACTCCAAGAACACATGAGCAAGATTTGAGGCAAAATAAAGATATAACAAAGATAAATGATAGATTACAAAGCAAATAAGTTAAACTGAAATTGATAATGTGCTTATATGTGGTATTATGATTGACTTATGCATAAAAATGAAATAAAATTGCAAGTAATGAATCACTATAATGAAGTACTGCAAGCATATCCAAATACTTCATTCCTATTGCATATGAGTTTAACCTGAGATCCAAAATATATTTAATTAAACATAAACTGGCATTTCTTTCACTCCTATTGCACTTACAAAAGTTTGTGCATCTAAAATATATCAAACTCAAAATAAACAGTTAGATATAAATATTGTCATGTATCCAAAATACATCCAATCACACTTAAATACATATCATGTACCATCTCCTGACCATCTACAATCTAGCAACATGGTTGAAAACAGCTCCACTTCAAAAGATATGACTCCCATTGATTCTTGTATAGCCAACAATGATTTTAATGTCATGTCTGAATTTAGGATGATTCTTTTCTTGTTCTTTGGATTGACAAAAAATGGTTACAATTTCGCAGGTGTATTCAACTCATCTCCAACTGTTATCTTTGTCGCATCAGTCTTCATTTCCATCAGATTATAATCATCAGTGGATATTTCAATCATATATTGTGTTTCTGCCTTTATAAACAAATATTATTTCTATCCGCAAACATCCTACAACCCATAATAGTAGAATAATTTTAATAAATCCAATTTTAAATTTAAATTCGCAAAATTATGTTTTAGGGTCTCTAAATACACAAATAAAAACCACATGCCACAAAACAATCAAAGGGACCTCTGATTACGCCCAAATATGACTCGCGGTTATCGCAGTACAGTTGGGGTGTCGATTCCACAGAGAGAAGGTTACAGGAACTGATTTACTAAACAAAACGATTAGCAATAACTGATTTAAAGGAAAGATTAAATATGATGGAAAATTAAGAATTCAAAGCTTAAAAGGTTTTAATAATATGAGAAAATAGCAAAGCATCCGGGTTCCCTCTTGTACCTATTACCTATATTCCGTTATCGATTCATGTTATTACACAATTGAGGATTTCACGTCCCAAATCAACAATTGGAAGATATTCAATTCTACACCAGTTTAAGTTCTAAGGTAATTGTTATTCAATCTTCTCTACGTTACAACTCACAAGGTTATCGTTACAACCTATCCAACGACGACAATATACCCTCGGCAATACTGCAGCAGAGGATCAACTTGCAAAACAACCGGTTATCGTTACAACCTATCCAACGACGACAATATACCCTCGGGCAATACTGCAGCAGAGGATCAACTCGCAAAACAACCTTAATCTATCAAACCAATTTTACCAACAACACATAGAAAAAGCGTGACTGAATCTATATGTAAACTAATAAAATATAGTTCTCAATTAATCCATAGAATAAAGAGATGAAGAGAATAACAATTATATTAATCAATAAAATCCATTCATGAATCAAATAACAAGAATACAAGAGTTTGGGTACAAGAGTTCGCCCTTAGCTTTGCTTGGGAGATTAGTTCCGCATGCTAGATGAAGAAACAACAGAGATAGATGGAGAAATCATTGGTTCTGATCCCGGGAATTTGCACGGCTCTATTTTTCTTTGATATTGTGTAACTAGCCTCCCTTTGTGTTTTGGACGAAGTCTCATATTTATAGAAGTATCAGGGAGTCATTAGGATTTCAGAAAACCCTAAAATCCGAAACCTGGAACGCGTAGGAATTCCTGCGCAGCGCCGCGGCGCTGAACTCCTGGAAATTGTATGGAGTCTGGCTTCCTGGGGGCGCCGCGGCGCCAAACTCTCGGGAATTTGGCCCGGGCTCCTGGTGGGCGCCGCGGCCCTACCTTTTGTTCTGTTGGTGGCGCCATGGCGCCACATTGCTTTCTTGACATAGCTTGGCGCCATGGCGCCAAGCCTCTGCTTTCTGATGGCGCCATGGCGCCATGGATGGTTGATGAGTGGCGCCATGGCGCCATTCTCCCTGGAAACTGTATGTAACTTTGGCGCCATGGCGCCTCTGATCCTGGTCGTCCTGTGTGTTCCCAGGGGTTCCCGAAATTCTTGTAAAATTCCCGGATCCATTTATAATATTCCTACAAATAAAAATCACTAAATTAGTGTAAATAATAAACATTTTTAAATTATTATAACAATAGAAAATGTATTAAGACATAAAATATATAACTAAATATTTAACAATAAGCTTAGATAAATGATGTTCTAATGTACATTTTCATGCACTTATCACAACCCCCAACCAGCTTATTGCTAGTCTCTAGCAATTCAAGCGTAAAATAAAATGAAAATAAAATAAATAAACTATCTAAGCCACTTTCGTAGGGATCACGATTGCATTTAGCGTATGCAACAAGCCTTTAAACCCCTAGGTGTCCCTAGTGGACGAGTTATAGTCTCGTGAGGGCTTACAGCGACGATACCCACAAACGTCATTCAAAACATATAATCATAAAAATAAAATTAAAAATCAAATAGTCCCAATAGTTTCACATAAGTTTGTCCTCAGAGAATGCATAGTAATGAAAAAAAAGAACTTTCAAAGTACTCAACGCAACTCAAATCTAAATCTTTGAATAAATCATCTAGGCTAGACTCAACGTGTGTGTGTGCTAAGGTTCGTTCACAGCTTTATTCCCAGGTAAGCCAACTCAATGATTTCGTTTAAAAATCGGGGTCGAATGGGTCTAACCAACCTAGATATCTCAATTAAGCTCTGTAGTTGCTTTTATGTGTGCTCAGTATGGTATGATTTGTTTCTTTTCTTTTTTTTTCTCGTCTCTTGTTGCTTTTCTTTTGAATTTTTCTGTCAACACACCTACCCTTTAAGGTAGCATTTCTCCTCATGGTGGTCCTAATACTCGCCCATGGGTAGCTTCACGCTTATCGGTTATAGGTGGTTCAATATCTTTCTTCAGAGACTTTTTCTTTTAATTGCAACCATACCTTACGTCATAACACAAGCAAATCAGGATAGATATCTAGCAACGGTCATTCAGACATCAGGATAGATATCTAAGCAAACGGTCATTCACGACATATAATTTCTTCAACTAGTCACTTGTTAACTACTCAGGCTTTCACTGTTAAAAACCTATAATTAAGTGCTTACGAGTCTAACATAGATAAACTACTCAAGTCATCAGATAAAAGTACATTAAAGGACTTATCGTTTCTAAGATTTCATTCTAAGACAAACAATATCATCATCGGAACTATGTTTAACTATCAGGGACTAAAACAAAACAAATTTTTTTTTTTAATAAATATATATTTTTCTTTTTCAATAAACAAAATAAAGACAATACGAATAAGACATATCCATCCAGGTGAAACACATGATAATACCACCACCCCCAACCTAAATAAAACATTGTCCTCAATGTAACAACCAATAAGGTAAATACAAGGAAGGAGTTCACCTGATTAGAGATGTGGTGAGCCGGGATGAAATATTGAATTATCCTGCAAAAGAAATAAAAACAAAACAAAACAAAAGAAAAAGGACAAAAGATTAAAAATAGCTAGGAAATAAATAAAGACATAAATAAATAAAGTACAACAATAAGAAAGAGTAAACTCAATCCGCATAGGTGGGGTCAGCAAGAGGTGTGTCCTCTGCTGCGGGAATCGGATTGTCTAGGAACGGTTTCAGCCTCTGTCCATTTACTTTAAATACTCTGCCGTCCTTGGGATCTTCTACTTCTACAGCTCCATGAGGGAAAACTTGTTTTACAATAAATGGTCCGGTCCATCTGGATCGCAGCTTGCCTGGATGAAGATGGAGTCTTGAATCATAAAGATGAACCTTCTGGTTAGGCTCAAAAGTTTTCCTCATTATCTGTTTGTCATGGGCAGCTTTCATCTTGGCTTTGTAGAGGCGGGAATTGTCATAAGCATCATTCCGAAGTTCTTCGAGCTCCGTTATCTGAGCTTCCGCTGTCCGCACACCTGCAACACTCAGATCAAAGTTAAGATTTTTAATAGCCCAATAGGCTTTATGTTCTAACTCAACAGGTAAATGACAAGCTTTTCCAAATACAAGCCTATAGGGAGACATTCCAAGAAGGGACTTGTAAGCAGTACGATATGCCCAAAGCGCATCCGGAAGTCGTAAAGACCAATCCTTGCGGTCGGGGTTTACCGTTTTCTCTAATATTGTTTGATCTCTCTATTTGCTAATTCAGCTTGCCCATTTGTCTGTGGGTGATAGGCAGTAGAGATCTTGTGCACTACACCATATTTGCGCATCAAGGCTTCAAAAGATCGGTTACAAAAGTGTGTTCCTTGATCGCTAATGATGACTCGAGGGGTACCGAAACGGGACAATACATGTTCCTTTAAGAATTTGACTACAGTGGCATTGTCATTGGTTCGGCAAGCTATTGCCTCAACCCATTTAGACACATAATCGACTGCGAGCAAGATGTAGAGATAACCAAATGATGGTGGAAAGGGTCCCATAAAATCAATGCCCCAACAATCAAATACTTCAATGACAAGAATAGGGTTAAGAGGCATCATATGACGACGGGACAAGGCTCCTAATTTCTGACATCTTTCACAAGAGCGGCAGAAACCGTTTGTGTCCTTAAATAGAGTGGGCCAATAGAAACCACACTGCAGAATTTTTGCAGCAGTTTTCTTTACAGAAAAATGACCTCCGCAAGCGTTGGCATGACAAAAGGTCAACACACTGAGAACTTCATCTCAGGAATGCAACGTCTCAATATTTGGTCGGGACAGTATTTGAATAAGTACGGGTCATCCCAATAGAAATTTCGTACCTCGACCAAGAATTTACGTTTATCTTGTGTAGTCCAAGTGGACGGGTACTCACCAGAAACTAAAAAGTTGACAATGTGTGCATACCATGGTGCTCGTGTGACTGCAAAAAGATGTTCATCAGGGAAGTCATCACGAATTGGTGGGCCATCGGCAGAGTCGTTAAACTCCAAGCGAGACAAGTGATCTGCTACCACATTCTCAACACCCTTTTTATCTTTGATTGTTAGGTCGAATTCCTGTAACAACAGGATCCACCTAATCAATCTAGCCTTAGCATCCTTCTTCGAAAGGAGGTACTTGAGGGCTGCATGGTCGGTGAAAATGGTGATAGGAGAGCCGATTAGGTATGCACGAAATTTGTCTAAGGCAAAGACTACTGCCAGCAGTTCTTTTTCAGTTGTGGAATAGTTCATTTGAGCACTGTTTAGAGTTCTGCTGGCATAATACACGACAAAAGGTTTCCCTTCTCGTCTTTGTCCTAAAACTGCCCCAACTGCATAGTCACTAGCATCACACATAATTTCGAATGGTAAATTCCAATCGGGTGGTTGCATGATTGGGGCGGAGGTGAGTTTAGTTATAAGTGTCCTAAAGGCATCTTCACACTCCTGTGTCCATTCAAATGAAGAATCTTTAGCGAGAAGGTTACACAGGGGTCTAGAGACAGAAGAGAAGTTCTGTATGAATCTCCTATAGAAACCAGCATGCCCAAGAAATGATCGCACATCTTTAACAGTTTTGGGTGTTGGCAGCTTAGATATCAAATCGATCTTTGATTTGTCGACTTCAATGCCTTTGGATGAGACAATATGACCTAGGACGATTCCTGAAGAGACCATAAAGTGACACTTTTCCCAGTTCAGAACGAGGCCTTTCTCCTGACATCGACTTAATACTGCTTTCAGGTTAAGCAAGCATATATCAAAGGAGTCGCCAAACACTGTTAAATCATCCATAAACACCTCCATACACTTCTCAATCATATCACTAAAAATGCTCAACATGCATCTTTGAAAAGTGGCAGGGGCATTGCATAAACCAAATGGCATGCGGCGAAAAGCATAGGTTCCGAACGGGCAGGTAAATGTGGTTTTCTCCTGATCTTCCAAGGAGATCTCAATTTGGTAGTATCCTGAATATCCGTCTAGGAAACAGTAAAATGGGTGACCAGCTACCCGCTCAAGAATTTGATCGATAAAGGGAAGTGGGAAGTGGTCTTTTCGGGAGGCAGCATTTAATTTCGGTAATCAATGCACATACGCCACCTGTGACTACCTTGGTAGGAACCAGTTCTCCTGCCTCATTCTTCACTACAGTGACTCCCGACTTTTTGGGACAACCTGCGTAGGACTAACCCATTTACTATCAGCAATTGGGTATATAATACCCGCGTCTAGTAACTTTATCACTTCATTTCTCACCACTTCTTTCATAGTGGGGTTAAGCCTACGTTGAGGGTCTCTACGAGGAATAGCTCCATCTTCTAGGTGAATTTTGTGGGAACAAATCAAGGGGCTAATACCTTTGATGTCTCCTATGGTCCAGCCAAGTGCGGATTTATGCTCACTCAACATCTCAAGTAATCTCTTACTCTGCGATGCACTAAGCTCTGAGGAAATAATGACAGGGAATGTATCCCCTGATCCAAGGAACGCATGTTGCAGTCCTTCAGGTAAGGGCTTTAATTCAATTTTCGGTGTTTCGACCGAAGAAGGTTTTGGTCTATCCCTTTCCTCTGGCAAAGCCTCAAACTGCGGCTGCCAGACAGAGTAACCTGTAGCAAGGTCCGGAAGGTTGGTCATTTCAGGAGTGTCTAAAAGGGTCGAATCCGGAAGGAGATGATCGGGAGGGTCAGACTCATGTAGATTGGATGCCAATTCTGGCACAAGGGTATCTATGAGGAATGTCTGATGACATTCATCGTCATCTTGTGGCTGTTTCCCGATGTGAAAAATGTTCACTTCAAGTGTCATGTTTCCGAATGACAATTTCATGAGACCATTCCTACAATTTATAAGAGCATTTGCTGTAGCTAGGAAAGGTCTACCCAGGATAAGAGGAATTTTAGATTCGGTTTTAACTACGGACTGGGTGTCTAAAATCAAGAAGTCAACGGGATAATAGAATTTGTCAATCTGGAGTAAGACATCCTCTACTACCCCTCGTGGGGTTCTGACAGAACGATCTGCTAACTGTAAGACTACTGACGTAGGCTTGATTTCTCCAAGACCTAACTGCGTATATATGGAATACGGCATGAGATTCACACTCGCGCCCAAGTCTAGTAACGCCTGACCAAACTCGCATGTACCAATATTGCAAGTGATGGTGGGACACCCCGGGTCTTTATATTTTGGTGGGGTCTTTTGTTCAATCACTGCACTAGCTTGTTCCGTTAGGAACGCAGTTTTCTTCACATGGTGCTTCCTTTTCATGGTACATAGATCTTTTAAAACCTTAGCATATGTGGGAACCTGTTTGATTACATGTAACAAGGGCAGGTTTATCTTTACTTGCCTAAGGTGTTCTAAGATCTCACTGTCTTTCTGGTCTGCAGCTTTGGTGGCTGGCCTAAGGGCTTGAGGAAATGGTACTCTAACTGGGAGTTGTGGTTCTGGGTCTTCCTGAGGAGTTTCTACACTATTATCCTGGGTCGGATCTGTTGTGTTTGGGGTGTCTTTTACTCCTACCTCCTTACCACACCTAATAGTTATGGCATTAACGCCTTTTACATTCGCACCTCCCTGATCAGCCTGTGCCATGTGTTGCCCTTGAGGATTAGGTTGAGCTTGGGAAGGGAATTTCCCTTGTTCATTCACACTCAATACGTTGGTTAACTTGGAGATTTGGCTTTTAATCTCCTTGTTGTCCTCAGCTAGCTGAGCTATTAAGGATTCAAACTTCTGATTGGCCAATTCAAACTTCTGATTGGTCTTACTTTGAGTTTCCACAAAGGCTTGCATGGTGTCCTCTAAGGAGTTCCTAGGGATGGCAGGTGTGTGATACTGAGGTGGGGTACTGTAACTCCTAGGCTGTGGTGTCTGACTCGACTGATGAGAGTCTTGTTTCCAACTGAAGTTGGGATGGTTTCTCCAACCAGGGTTATAAGTGTCTGAGTACGGTGTGTAGGGTTTCCTATATGTTCCTAATGCATTGCATTGACTCTCATATGGGTCTCTAGTTGTAGGGCACTCTTGTGTCAAATGATCGGTCCTGTTACAAACAGCACAAACTTCCTGAGGCTCTAAGTTAGCTACAGTATGCATAGATTTATTGTCCTTGGCTAGTAAGGTTCCCATTTGTCTGGCTAATAGTTCAACTTTCGCCTTAAGGCTGTCCTCCTCTCTCAAGTGGTGTACGCTTCTAATGGGAGGAGTGAGGTGTGTCCTATCAGTGCTATCCATGGAATTAGGTCCAGTCCAGGTATGAGACTTCTTAGCTAGGTCATCTAGGTACTCGAGGGCCTCATCAGGGTCATTTTGGATAAACTTGCCGTTACACATCGTCTCAACGAATTGGCGTTCCCTAGGTGTCAATCCATCATAGAAGTAACTAACTAAACGCCAACTCTCAAAGCCATGGTGGGGGCAACTAGCTAACAATTCCTTATACCTCTCCCATGTTTGGTAAAGGGTCTCACTGTCTTTCTGGGAGAAGGTAGAGATTTGTTTTTTAAGGGCATCCGTCTTGTGGTGTGGGAAATATTTATCAAAGAATGCCCGGGTCATCTCGCCCCACGATCCTATTGACCTAGGTCTTAAAGAGTACAACCAACTCTTAGCTTTGTCCTTAAGGGAAAAAGGGAAAAACTTAAGTCTGATTGTGTCTGTGGTTCCAAACCGGTCATGGAAAGTCGCTACTACCTCTTCAAACTCTCTAATATGCACATAGGGATTTTCGTTCTCCAAACCATGGAAGGTTGGAAGATACTGTATCATCCCAGGTTTAAAATCTACGGGTGGTGCATTTGGAGGAAACAGGATACACGAAGGTGTAGCTGTGCGAGTTGGGTGGAGGTACTCTTCAAGAGTCCTCCTAGGTGGTCTCTCGTAATCACTCATTGTGTGTGCACTAGATGCGGATGATGTGAATAGAGGATTGTCAAAAAAACCTCTGAATCAGAATTCTCTTCTTCGGTTCTAACGAACCTACCAAATCTATCCCTACGTCTAGGCATGCAATTAAAGTTCAAATAATACTAGGGAAAAAAATGAAAATAAAAAGAATAAGCTAAGATTTAAAATCTAAGTAAAACTAAAACAGAAATAGAATGACTAAAATAAATACTAAGAAGGAAAGAACTAATTAAGAATAAAAACTAAATTACTAAAAGAAAATAAACGAAAATAAATAAATAAAAAGAACGAAGTTACCGCTTCGTTATTGACAAAGCAAACCTGGTCCTTTTGCTTGTAAACCGTCTCCCCGGCAACGGCGCCAAATTTTGATTACGCCCAAATATGACTCGCGGTTATCGCAGTACAGTTGGGGTGTCGATTCCACAGAGAGAAGGTTACAGGAACTGATTTACTTAACAAAAACGATTAGCAATAACTATTTAAAGGAAAGATTAAATATGATGGAAAATTAAATAATTCAAAGGCTTAAAAGATTTAATAATATGAGAAAAATAGCAAAGCATCGGGTTCCCTCTTGTACCTATTACCTATATTCCGTTATCGATTCATGTATTACACAATTGAGGATTTCACGTCCCAAATCAACAATTGGAAGATATTCAATTCTACACCAGTTTAAGTTCTAAGGTAATTGTTATTCAATATTCTCTACGGTTACAACTCACAAGGTTATCGTTACAACCTATCCAACGACGACAATATACCCTCGGGCAATACTGCAGCAGAGGATCAACTTGCAAAACAACCGGTTATCATTACAACCTATCCAACGACGACAATATACCCTCGGGCAATACTGCAGCAGAGGATCAACTCGCAAAACAACCTTAATCTATCAAACCAATTTTACCAACAACACATAGAAAAAGCGTGACTGAATCTATATGTAAACTAATAAAATATAGTTCTCAATTAATCCATAGAATAAAGAGATGAAGAGAATAACAATTATATTAATCAATAAAATCCATTCATGAATCAAATAACAAGAATACAAGAGTTTGGGTACAAGAGTTCGCCCTTAGCTTTGCTTGGGAGATTAGTTCCGCATGCTAGATGAAGAAACAACAGAGATAGATGGAGAAATCATTGGTTCTGATCCCGGGAATTTGCACGGCTCTGTTTTCTCTTTGATAATTGTGTAACTAGCATCCCTTTGTGTTTTGGACGAAGTCTCATATTTATAGAAGTATCAGGGAGTCATTAGGATTTCAGAAAACCCTAAAATCGAAACCTGGAACGCGTAGGAATTCCCTGCGCAGCGCCGCGGCGCTGAACTCCTGGAAATTGTATGGAGTCTGGCTTCCTGGGGGCGCCGCGGCGCCAAACTCTCGGGAATTTGGCCCGGGCTCCTGGGGGCGCCAGGCCCACCTTTTTGTTCATGTTGGTGGCGCCATGGCGCCACCTTGCTTTCTTGACATTGCTTGGCGCCATGGCGCCAAGCAAATGCTTTCTTGATGGCGCCATGGCGCCATGGATGTTCATGAGTGGCGCCATGGCGCCATTCTCCCTGGAAATGTATGTAACTTTGGCGCCATGGCGCCTCTGATCCTGGTCGTCCTGTGTTTCCCAGGGTTCCCGAAATTCTTGTAAAATTCCCGGATCCATTATCAATATTCCTACAAATAAAAATCACTAAATTAGTGTAAATAATAAACATTTTTAAATTATTATAACAATAGAAATATGTATTAAGACATAAAATATATAACTAAATATTTAACAATAAGCTTAGATAAATGATGTTCCAATGTACATTTTCATGTACTTATCACCATCCCACTTATATAACCCGTGTAATGAACATTATGTCCATTTTGACAAAACCCGAGATGAAATTGAATATTATATATATATATAGAATGAAATTCCTTTTACTTCTAGCTGTTAAATCGACAAAAAAGAACATGCATGAAAACTTATTCACTTGTACATTTTTTTCTATATAACAAGAAAACCTGAACTTCAAATATGATGAAACTTACCTTGGATTTTGTTGAACTTGTAATGTCTTAATTCTCCTAAGCTTCACAAGAAGTAGACACAAATTGTCACATATTTTCAGAAACACGATAGTGCTTACTCAAAATCTGTTGCTCTTTTGGTTTAAAACTGAAGCCTTAGGACTTGAAGATTCTGGGTTTCTCTAATGATGTGAGAATGTGCTATAAGGTTGTAACGTTTGGAATGATTTTGAGGTTTGATCATTTATTTTTTTATTTTTTTATTTGGAGTAAAACAATAACTTTCGGATCTATCATGTATTTTGACAAAAAAAATCATTGTAATGTCCTCCTCGATTTAACCCTGTTAATGGAAAAGTGATCATTTGACACAAAATAAAAAAATAGAGCTGACTTAGAGTCATTGTTAGAATTATGTGGTGGCCACTTGTATAAACTTCAAACTTGAGGTGTTTCAGAGATAATTTCCCATAAATTAATGACTTAACGAAAAGTCATGTTCATTAATAAAATAATTTTAAGGGATCTGGCAAAGCTAGCAAAAAAAAACTTTTTTATTTACCAAAATGAACCATAACGTTTGGATTTTTCCAAAATAATCATTTTCTCTGAAGTTTACACCGAACTTTTTTTTTTTATTTAAAACTTTAGATCTCTGAGGTATTTGGATTGGTATTTTTTTATAAAATAAATTTTTTTATTTATGATTTATTTTTTTGGACTAATTTTTCTAGAAAATAAATTTTTTGGTATTTTTTAAGAATTTGGATTCTCTAAAGTTTACTTCAGAGTAAATTATTATTTTGGCAAACGATGACTAGTTTTGCCAAATTCCATATATGTATACACACAAAACAGTTAATTATATAGTAAAACAGTTAACTATACATCAAAATGAAAAAAAAAACTATATATCAAAATCAATGTCAGCCAATACATCATCAGACCTATTATTTCTCTCATCTGACATCCTCATCAGAAGCTCTAACGCCTCATGTAATGACCGCTCTATTCATTTATGTCGATCCTCCATGTTCTTTTATCGATCATCCATGCTCTTTTGTCGATCCTCCATACTATTCTTCTGATCCTCCATCATCTTATGTCGATCCTCCATTCTCGTTTGTCCTTCATCTATCTCAATTACGCGGTCACATAATAAAATGACTAATGGATCACCTACAGGATGATAAGCGTGAGATGAGCCAGTGCAAGATAGGCTAGAGCGAGATGGGCCAGCGCCATCGGAGTCTTCTGGTGGATCATCAGCAACATGCGACTGGTTTTGCTTAGCACAATGACCTACCAATCAGATAAATAAAAAAAATTAAATTCCAATTTTTCATAATATATATATATATATATATCATTTTTCGATATTTGTCATGAAAATATTGCTTGCTTCTGTACAATAGATGTTCTTCCATTGTAGGAATCTCTGGTTAATGACAGCCGGATGCTTAAAGCAGACTAACTCGTCATCTAAATTCAGGTGAAAATACTGCATGAGCTGGGTAATGACCATGTCATGAGGAATGTCCGTCCTAATATGAGCATGAACCTGAAAATAATGCCATATAATAAAAGCTCCTATGTCCACCATGCGTCCCTGCAAGGAAAGAAAATATTCTTAGGGTTTGTTTATAATATAAAATATAAATATAAATCAATGTGTATAATATGAAATATGACCTGTAGTGTGCACTCTAACAAAACGATGTCTAAAATATTGACCTCATCCTGGTGACCATTACGCGGTACGATGATAGACTGAATGATATTTTCTATAGGCCGAATGCCTAGTTTGATGTACCTACGCCTCAAAGCTTGCAATAAGCTATCATAAAACAAGGCACGATCACTCTCCGTAAGCCTCGGTCCCAATACCGTACCCATGACAACTCTATGATTGAGCCATGTTTTTTACCGCCAGCCATCATGGGGCTCAAACTCCATATCTTCCACAACCGGACACCCCAATAGCTCACATATCAAGGTGGTAATATCCAACCTCCTCCCTATGGTACTTTTGAATCGTTTCCGGATCGATGTTACTGATGAAAATTCGTTATAATCGAACATACATTAGGGCGTCTAAAGTATACAGGCTGGCACATCCTATCTCGAGCATTAGATCGATATGTCAATATCCTGTAATATCTTTTATATCTACTGTATATGTCACAACAATAGGCAGTACAATCCAGACATTCTAGTTTCGATTGAAATACTCATTATTTGGGAAGTAATAAAGAACAATAGCAGTCATAACTTCAAATACAAGTTCGGAGAAAACTTTGGATTCCTAAATAACTTCAGAGAAAAGTTCAGATAACCTAGTCTTGATGGATAATCCAAATATTTTTGTCATATTATGTGAACACTTCATATACCTATGCCTATATAGTATACAATCTTAACTTCGGAGATCCGGAGTTATAAAAAAAAAGGTTTGGTGTACATTTCGGAGAAAATGGTCATTTTGGTAAAACTCAAACGTTATGACTCATTTTGACAAATGATAAAGTTTTTTTTGACAAATTTTGCTAAATTCCCTAATTTTATAATTTATCCCTATTAAAATGAATAATATCTATAATTTTTTTTTTTGGTATGAAAATCAAATTTTATTTCTAGTTTTAACTTAGTCACGGAGTATGTGTATTATTTGAGCCAACAGCTTGTGCTATAAATTTCTCTGCTTTTTATGGGCTGCAACAAGCCAACAACACTGGATGATGGGGAAAGGCCCCGAAACTTTAATTGCTTTGCCACACTTATAATGCTTTTTCTGTCATGATACATATTCAAATCTTTGCAAATAAAAATAAAATTCAAAATGTTCCCAAATAAGTATAATTTAGTGATCATCAAATAGGCACTAGGATGTGTTTGTGTGCAGCAGCAGATGCCTTGTTTTGTTTTCATAATTTATCGATCATAAAATAGGGATATAATTTATTGAACATATTACGTACACCCAAATTGAGGATCTCTCCTTGCTTATTGCATAATCTATGACTATCCAAACAAATCTAGCTTCACAGATTGGACAGCAATAATAACCACTTAAATATGTGTCCATATGATTTCTGAAAATTCATATGTATATATCAAATTAGGAAGAATTTGATTCTGTTGTAATTTTTAAATAATTTATAGTAATTAATAGACAGATAAAAAAAAAATTAAAACATAAATAACGTTCAATAAAAAATTATATTAAATGTGTATTATTATTATTATTATTATTATTTAAAATGTTGTAAATCTGCCGCTAAATCAATTCAGGATTAAACGGCAAAAGGTGAAATATTTTTATTAAAACCCTAAAGCCCCGAATCCCCAAATTGGCGCCACCCTCAGTTCGCGACCTGAAAGTCGCAATTGACTTAGCTGTCTGTCGTACTCCTCCGCCGGAACTCACCGGCGAACGAAAATGGCGAAGACGAAAGAGAAGAAAGTGAACGTATCGGGCAAGCCGAAACACTCGCTGGACGCGAATCGTACGGATGGAAAAAGCGGTAGTCGAAGCGCGTCGACGGTTCGCCGCCTCAAGATGTACAATACGAGGCCAAAGCGCGATCGTAAAGGCAAGGTTTTGAAGCACGAGCTTCAGTCCGATGAGTTGCCCAACACTCGCATTCAACCAGACCGTCGCTGGTTCGGTACGTGTACCAAGCATTTTCGAGCTAAATCACCTCCTAAAAGAATTTATAAATGAAATTTTCGATCTTGAGTTAAGGTTTCTGATTTTTAATGTGTGTAGTTTAGTGGCAGAGGGTTTATGATTTGGTTGTCAGGTCATGGTTCGAGTCTAGGAGTATATTTTGTAAGGGCATGGGCAGCTGAGGTTTTACCGCTCTTATCGGTTGGCGGGTTTCGATCGTTTTCAAAAAAAAAAAAAAAAAGCTTCTGATTTTTAAGTTTTTTAGAAATGTAATTTCAATTCGGTATTTATACTTTTTTCTTTTTGACTGTGTAGGGAATACACGAGTTGTAAATCAGAAGCAGCTTGAATTCTTTCGTGAAGAGCTCCAGAGTCATATGTCAAGTAGCTATAATGTTATATTAAGAGAGAAGAAACTCCCATTTTCTCTACTAAATGATCACCAGAAGGTATGAACTGTAAAGTTTATATGTCTGATCTTATCTCTACTCTAGTTGAATATGCATTATAAGTAAAGTCTAAATATGGGTTGTTTGTTTGAGCTTTTTCATTGAATTTTAACAGTTCATGTGTTAGAAATCTTATACAACGCATGAGAGGCATGATTGTTTATGCTAATATATTTAATTTGTCTCTAGTGTTATTTGTAATTTTTAACAGTAAGCAATCTCGAGTCGAGTTATATTCTCTCGGACAGATTTGTTACATGTGGAGTTGGTTGGAATTGCATTTCTCAATTGCTTATTATATGCTTCTGTTTCCTTTACAATATATGCACAGCAAGCTAGAGTTCACCTTCTTGATAGTTGATACTGAGCCTTTTCGAGATGCCTTTGGACCCAAGGGGAAGAGGAAGAGGCCGAAGCTATTGGCAGCAGATTACGAGTCTTTAGTCAAGAGAGCTGATGGTTCTCAAGGTAAATGATCTATCCTTATTGTTATTATTGAGTCAATAGAATTCCACACCCTTTTATGCATGTGTACTTCTGTTGACAGAGTGTATATAAATTAAAGAGATAAGTTATATCTTATATGTTTTGTGCTGTGTTGTTTAGATGGTGATATTACTTTCGTTGTTTGAATGGCAATATTGCTTTTCTTTTTATTGATTTTGGAGTTGAAATGATTATTTACTTCGTATATTTTGTTCTTTTTAACTTTATAGATACCTTTGAGCAGAAGAATGGTGCTAGTACATCTGCAGAAGGAGGTGAGGGAGATGGATTTAGGGATCTGGTTCGGCATACAATGTTTGAGAAGGGTCAAAGTAAACGCATATGGGGAGAACTCTACAAAGTAGTGGACTCGTCGGATGTTGTTGTCCAGGTCTGTTTTTCTTCTTTTTCTAAGTTGAAGTAGAAAAAATAGAAAGAGCTCCTTTGCAATTATGGATGCAAGGTAGCTGCAATATCTTAGGACATAATATTAAGCCTTTCCTTTTGACCGCTCTATGAAAATGTGATGGGTATTACTTTGAACGGTCATCTGGTAAAGAAATATAGCTACAATTAGGTGGTGATGTTCTGATGTTCATCCATTTAGATAAATTTTATTGTTTTATGTAAGAAACTGGGGAGATATTCATCAAGCTGATGTTTGAGATTTTCACTGGATGAGGAAGATTATTGGTTGTATGTGTGAGTGCAAGATATTTTATCAATATCTTGGCTAGCCATGATTGATCATACACTTGCCTTGTAGGGAAATTTTCAGGACATCCTTCTTCTGCCAAAACAAAAAGTGGGAAAAAACGAAAGAGATGATAACTATCTATTAAACTGCTTTTCTTTTGTTTGTATTTAACTTTTCTGCTGCAGGTTTTGGATGCTAGAGACCCTCAAGGCACAAGATGTCATCATCTTGAGAGGCATCTGAAAGAGCATTGCAAGCATAAACACATGATTCTTCTGTTAAACAAGGTCAGCTGTGTTTTGGTAACATTTTAGGTCTCAAAGAATCATTTTTCCTGTCCTCGACTTTACTTTTAAAATTCTCTCATTACAGTGTGATCTTATTCCCGCTTGGGCTACAAAAGGATGGCTTAGAGTTTTATCCAAGGAATATCCAAGTTTAGCTTTCCATGCTAGCATCAATAAATCTTTTGGCAAGGTAACTTGAATGTTACCATTTAATTTAGTTGCACAGAAGCACACACTATGATTATGTGGAAGATTCCACCTCTTGGAATTCCACGATTCCCATTGTACAGGCCTGTTCTAAAATGCAACTATCTTTCTTGGCGTGTTTTTCTCTCTCTCTCTGAAATACTCTCTCTGTATTAGAGAAACCATATCTATTTTTCCAGCCTCACATCAGTTAGAGATAATTGAAACAAAAGTGAACAGGCCAAAATCGTGACTTCAGAAGGTTTACAATCTTTATAGTTATAGGTTGTTGCTGCACTGATGTTTATTTGACTATCTTCAAGTTGCGGTTTGAATTTTTTAATTTGTTCCTTGCAGGGTTCTCTTTTATCTGTGCTGAGACAGTTTGCCCGCTTAAAGAGTGACAAGCAAGCAATATCTGTTGGTTTTGTTGGTTATCCTAATGTTGGAAAGTCATCAGTTATCAACACACTACGTACGAAGAATGTAATTAAATTTTCCTTTTTATTGTAGTACTTGTTCTATTCTCAGCTACTTTCCTATCTGATAAATGGTGATTTGATGCCTAATGTTAATTTGGTTATCTGGAGGAAGCAAATTAAGTTAGTTGCTTAAGCTTCTGGATGTTGAACATCAATTTTCAGAGCCACATTTAAGTAGGTTGCACCTGAAGTTTAAAAGTTCAGAGTTCAAGTTATCTTGATGACCTTGAAATCTGTCCTCATTTGATATTAGACAGTGTAACGTAGGTACAATTGTCTTAAAAAATTGCATGTTAGGTTTAAGTGCTCATTTGGGTGAATTTTTGTAGGGAGGTTGAACTATCTGGGATTTTGGATGTGATTTGTATTTACCATTCTTTTCATTCAACAAGTTTGGTAGGTTCATTCAGTTGATACATTTTTTTCCTTTTTTAATTTTACAAAGGTCTGCAAGGTTGCTCCTATTCCAGGGGAGACTAAGGTTTGGCAGTACATAACACTCACTAAAAGGATCTTCTTGATTGACTGTCCTGGAGTTGTTTACCAGAGCAAGGACTCGGAAACAGATATTGTGCTGAAGGGAGTGGTATGTTTTTTCTTTCATCTCCTGTATGAAGGACATTACTTTTGTTAGTGCCTCCTCTCTTCTACATGCCACCTATAATTTAGCAAAAGATCAACAATTTTAACTGGTTGTTGGGACCAGATCCCCAAAAAGAGATGTTTATCTCTCATTATTATGCCATGACCTTGTCCTCTGTTTAGTTATTTTGACACTTATTTTTTTGGGTAAATTGATTTTTTTCCTTGGGGTTCTACCTGTCGGATGTCATTTCCCATTCCTCTCAGCTAGTCAGTTGTCAATCTCTCTTGAGCATGGAATTACTATATTAATGCTTTTGATGTCCATCATTCTTTTTTTTTTAATCCGTGCACCCTACCCTGCTTCAATCCCTTCGGGGATTTCAGTTCCAAATTTTCTTGATTTCAAATTTCCCTTTGTAACTTGTCTTGTCATTTAAGTTTTGTTGATTAAATTTAGATGTAATGATTTTGGCCCTTCCCAGGTTCGTGTCACAAACTTGGAGGATGCTTCAGAACACATAGGAGAAGTTCTAAAACGTGTCAAGAAAGAGCACCTTAAAAGAGCATATAAGATAAAAGATTGGTGAGCTGCTTTCTATCTATGGTTAATTTTGACTCTCTTTTCAGCAGTGATTCTTTATTTTTTTATTTATTTTTTAGTTAATAGTATAGTAGAAATGGATGGTCCGTGTAACACTTGAATGGTAAATTTGGCAATTTGCATTTAATATAAATATGGTACTATTTTTAATTAACTTCAATCTCGTTTGCTTTTGCTTTTGTTGGCAGGGTTGATGAAAATGACTTTCTACTACAGCTGTGCAAATCAACAGGCAAACTTCTGAGGGTATGTTTTTACATATCTTGATTGATATTTATAATGTATGTTTTATACCATCTCTAGCTTCAGCTAAGACACTTGTTAAATGCGAATACTCTCATTCCCTGCAATCATTTCGAACACCAATGATAGGCGGAAATGAAACTTGTGGCACTGAGTAGGAACAAACCAACGCTGCTATATTTTACTTTCTTTTCCTTGAAACTTTGAAGGTTAAGGATTTCTTAGTTTAAAAACATGGATTGTGTCCAGGGTGGAGAACCTGACTTGATGACGGGCGCAAAGATGATACTCCATGACTGGCAGAGAGGTAAGATTCCCTTCTTCGTCCCTCCTCCACGACAGGAAGATGATTCTTCAGAGGAACCCAATGTATGTGGGATAAATGAAGAGGCAGTTAGAGACAGCAACCAGGCATCCGCAGCCCTCAAAGTAATTGCTAGCGTTATGTCGTCCCAGCAGCAACGAAGTGTCCCTGTTCAAAGGGATCTCTTCGGTGAGATTGAGTTGAAGGATGTGACATCAGGTCAGCACCCAGCCTCTGATTCTGAGGCATCTGACCAGCCATCCGACTCCGACTCCGACTCCGACGCCGAGTTAGAATCAGATCGGCCTGAAACAAGTGACTCGTAGACTTTTGTATTAGAAATCAAATAATGTGTTTTTTTAACAATAGAAGTAATCAAATTTTGTAGTTAGGACCTATTGTTTTATCTTTTGGTTTTGAAAAAAAGATGAATTATAAGTTGAAACGTGTTGTCAATTCCTTTAAAATCTCATCCGTTTTTTTTTTGGTCATTTCCACTATGAAACTAAGGGTGCATTCCGTAGAGTATTGCACAGAGAGTATAATTTAGCTTATGAGATATGAAACAAACATTAAAGTATAAGATAATGTGAAAAAATAATATTATGTTATTGTTAAGGTTGGTGCTCTGAGCGTCAATTCAGATCGTATTTATGTTCGATTCATGAATACGAGTAATACTTTTTTTTTCCATAATATTACTAGTTCAAATGGTAGCATCTCTTCTCTTTTATATACGTATTCAATCTAATTTCGATTACATTGAAACTAAATCTGGTTTAGTGATATGTATATATATTAGACAAAGACCATGATTTACAACGTAGTGCGTAGTTACAACATAGCTTGTAATTGATATTGGGAAGTGTCACTATAAGTTGTATATCCTTAAATTAAGTTCTTGATCAAGATTTGCTGACACGGGTTGGTTAGTAAAATCCACTGAGAGCAGTACATGTCGTATATCGGACTTGGTCTGATGGTTTATCCCAATGAACCATGAGTCTTGGGAGACTCGTATAGACGTGTATGTGTTTATTTGATAAAGACTGCACGACTCAAAGAAAATTTCCTAATAGATGATACACTAATGTCAAATGGGAATCTTCTCGGGTTGAGTAGCATAGTGATCTTTGACTTGAGATACCACTGTGGATATATGAGTTATCCTCCACACTTAGATAGCAGTCATGTCACCGATTTATTTAGATCAGACCTCCGCCTGTTCGTTGTGTGTGGACTCATGCTCATGATATCCTGTGAGTATCAAGAAATGATCTGTCAGTTCTGTGTACATAGCATATGTAGTTCATAGGTGATTAGCAGTCTGTTAAATATATGGCTATAGTATACTTCGGAAGTGAGTTCCGAATGTTATTTAGAGATTGCTAATAGATACGTCGACATGATTATTCCTATATAGATTTGATGTTTATATCTATATCTCTGGGATAATCTGGATACCTGTGATGAAGGGATTATGCGTATGCAATGACCTCGACCTGTATAATTCAGCGAGTTTATCTGTGGTCATCATAATTTACAGGTGGGTGAATTATGGACACGAAATTGGATTTCGTGACAGATATGCCTGAATCTAGAGAGTCTCACTAATAAAATATACTCGTAGAGCACTAGAGCAACTGTTATGAATAATACTGATTATTTATAACTCGTTTAATGGTTAAATGAAAAATACATACAATCGGGACCTAATGGTCATTTCCGAATTAATGTGTATTTGTATTTAATACTTGATTTTATTAAATACACATTAATAAAATATCAAATTGTAATATTTGGCATATATCATTAATATATGTATTTGAGATATTTAATGTAAATATAATACATATATTTAAGATATTTATATTTAATTATTTAGATATTTAATTGTTAAATAATTTAATTAATTAATAAAATAAATATCTTTTGTAATGATTTTGCTTTTATATGGATTGTTATTATTGGAACACATTTTTGGTTTGCTTTATTAAAGATAATTGTTACCTTTATTGAAGCAAAACTTATTCCAATTAAAATGCAACAAAATTAAATAATTGTTATTTGATTTTTGGTTTATGAATTCGGCCAAGTGGGGAATTTAACAAAATGGTTTTTTTTTTCCCATTTTTCAACACTTAGACAAGTTTCATAATATTTACAAAGTGAGTTGAGAGCAAAGTTCAAGAAAGAAAGAAAAACAAAGACAAAAACTTGGAGATTTTGTAAGTTTTTCACACTTTCTTCTACATGAAAATTATTTCAATTTATCTTAACTTCAATTTATGTTGCTAAGTTGATGTCTCTACTCTTTGGGTTTGTAATTATATGTGTTTGAAGCTTGTTGGATGTGATTTGCATGTATGATTAAATAATAAGCTTATTAGGAGTAATTAAGCTTATTTGATTAATTAGTAATCAAAGTTGTCATTCTGGAGTTGCTTAGCCATTCATAAATAACCTATAATTGTCCTTGAGTTGTTTCATGATGGTGAGACTTGATTGGTGTGGTATTGAATTGATTAAAGTGTTGAATTTTATCAATTTTATTGCAAATTGAACAATTGGAGTAATTTGAGAAATTAGGGTTCTTAACCTAATCCAGTTTTGAGGCTTTTCATATATGTTGCATATTCTGATGTATATATAATGTATATCAAATTTGCGATTAATTGGATTTGATCTTGACATGTTTTGAACATTTGGGGGTAAATCACAATTAATGGAAAAGTTGGGACCCTCTCGGCAATTTGAAGAAATTTAGGGGTTTGAGTTTTAAATTTTGTTTTCATGTTTTGAACATGTTAAGAATCATTTTAGAAATGATTTGGAATCATCTAAAATTGTATTTGACCATTTTAGGACTAAAATGTAAAATTTGTAAAGTTTAGGGGTCTCACGGCAATTAATGATAAATCTGAGTTTTCAGAATAAATTGGTTTATTTTAATTGCTAAAGAAAAATATTTATCGGAAATTATTTCGGAGTGAAAATACGCGAAAACGGCGTTACCGGGTAACGGCTGCCCAAACAGTGAACTAAGCACTTTTTAGGCAGCCCACGAACTGTCCAAATGTTTTTGGGGCTGACCTGGGTAGTCGCCATGTGCATTGGTCAGTCTGTTCGACTGGAAACATATTTTATGCTATTTTGTGGAAATATATTTTTGTAAAAGTTTCGCTGTGTTTCTATGTTATTTATATCGTTATCGAACAAATATGTTTAGGTGAAATATGAATGAATTATTAATAGCGAACATTAAATAATTTATTCGTAAGTTTAAAAATTTTAAACTACGATTTCGCTGCCATCAGTTATGATATTATGGTTTTGTGAATGTTAACGCTAGTGTTAACGAACGTGTTTGGTGGAGCGTTTTAACGCTAACGAAATGCTTCACCAAACAGAGTCTAATTCTTCAAATAGCTTTTCCATTTTATTTACTTTTTAGTTTTAAATTTACATTTATAATTTTTTAAACACAAACACACACACCTCCACACATACGCACACAAGCACACACGCACAATTGCACGCACGCATGCCCGCGCATGCACGCGCACGCACACACACGCACACGTACACTCACGCACCCACACACACACGCACGTACGCACGCACACACACGTGCACGCACGTGCACACACGCACACACACACGTACGCACACACACATGCACGCACACACACGCATGCACGCACACACACGCGCACACACAGACGCACACGCACAGGGACACACACACACACGCACACTCACATGCGCACGCGCACACGCACACACACACGTGCACACACGCACACGCACACACACTCACACGCACACACACTCACACGCACACATACCCACACGCACGCGCACACACGCACACAAGCACATGCGTGCGCACACTCGCACCATCGTACACTCACGCGCACGCGCGTACACACACAACTCTTAAACCCACTACTATAAAAATATTATATTAATATTGTATTAATTTCAAAGAGTAATTGTCAGTATTTACCAAATATTTTAAAATTATAATATAAGGATCAGAGTCTTTGAAATTCTATTGGCTCGACATGGAATTTGTTATAAAAATGAATTTTCATTTGTAAGAATTTAAAATATATTAAATTTTATGTTCATTTTGAAAATTTTAATTTTTATTATATACATAATTGTTAATTTTATTATTTCTTTAAATTAAATTTTTGTATGTTTATATATAATCACTATTAAATTCAAATAAATGAAAAATTGTGAAATCTTTCCCCACTGATCTACTGTGACAATATTGGCGCTACCTGTTTATGTGATAATCCGGTTTTCCACTCTCACATGAAGCATATAGCTATTGACTATCACTTTGTGCGTGAACGAGTCCAATCTGGTGACTTACGTGTCTCATACGTGCCCTCCTCTAGTCAGCTCGCTAATGCTATCACAAAACCTCTCTCTATTGTAAAATTGGCAGATTTTCATAACAAGATTGGAGTTTAACCGATCTCTATCTTGCGGGGGAATTTTAAGAGTATTTGAACTTCTAGAAAATAGATTTATCTTCTCACTTATCCATTGTAATTTAGATAAAGGGTTTATCTTCTCAAACAACTCTTACTTATCTCATGTAACTTACATAGGCTTAGAGATATCATTACTTCATATACATGTGAAATACAATCAACCAATAATACATTCTCTCAAATTTACTCTTATCTCAAACTCTATACTCAAGGGGCTGAGGCTTGAATTCAGTTTGACTGATATATTTTCTTGCATTAATGTGTACAATGTTATGGTTAGGACTAAGAATCTTGAGTTGCTTGATGTTTGTGATAATTTCTTTGAGCATTATTGTTTTAAGTGTTGGAAATTCTTCAATATTTTATGGATGGAGGAGAGACATGTCCCTTGGATGGTATCCCTTAAGGACATGTCCTCCAATTGAAAATAATATGGTTATAGGCTCCAAATGTTGTATGGGAGGGGTATAGCCTTTTGGAGGGTAACACTTCAACCCAAAAGGTGTCTTTAGGCACCATTCCATGCCTTTATAAGGGGGCCTCCATGTTCATTTTCTAGAATCTGAATTTCATCCAAAGTTTAGAGTCTTATATTGTTGTTTGAGTCAAGACAGAGTTCCCCCTACCAAGTTTGAAATCTTGTTAAGGTGTGCCCATTGAACAAGAGGAATCCGGATTATCCTGGGAGAACATTAGCCACAAAATCCGTAGAGCACCGAGACAGGGCTGATAAGTTCTTAAGGACATAGAATCTTCTCGACCTGGACTATTGCATTCGTCATTTTTCAAGGTTTTCTTCATTTTAACAGTTTTAGGGTTCTTATATGAGAAAATAGATCTGACTTTTATTTTCTGGATTTGATTTGTTTGTTACATGTTACTATTATGTTAATAACACTATACCACCAATAATCTTAAGAACTTAGCAATATAGTGTTGTAGATAGTAATTCGCATGCTTAGATAAGAAATTTTTCTGGAAAAATATAGTATGTGATGAAAAATACGCAGGGCGTTCGAACGCCTGACGAATGCAAAGGCTAAAATCTAAAATTTCGTAAGAACGTTCGAACACATTTTCAAATGCATCTCGAATGCAAGCCTTTTTTCCTAAGAACATTCGAACGCGTATTCAAACGCAAATCGAACACAAGCCCTCTGACTTAAAACATTCGAACGCGTCTTAAACATGATACGAACATAGACTCTCTAGAATATTCCGTTTGAAAGTATTCTCAAACGCTATACGAACGTGAACTCTCTGGAACACATTGTTCGAACGCGTTATCAAACGCTACACGAACATGAACTCTCTTAAACACTTCGTCCGAACACATTCTCGAACACAGGACAAATATACACACACTGAATAGTCTCGTTCGAACGTAGATACGAACGCGACACTAACGAACTAGGTCCTGGAATTATTTCTAAATTGAAAAGACTTAGATTAATTTAATATTAACTTAGTAAATCATATACTGAATCACAATAATCTTGGTAGTATAGATATAATTTATTATTAGAATGTTCAATTATAACAAGTATCCACATAATGATAAAGTTGAAAAATAATTGTGTGTTGCATAATTGGTTGAGAATTTAAAGTGTAATCTTACACAAGTGATTCCATCCAATCTTGATTGACACATACACATATATCTACACATATCGAATATTGTATTGTAAAATATAAGTGTAATACTAAGTTTGAATTGCTAAGTGATCCTATTGAAGAAGTGTTTTAAAGAATATTCTGTCAAAAAGACGATAATAGCCTAAGTGGTCAAGGATTTAAGTGCTTACTTCGGACCCAATCGTCCTCTGGAAATATTCCTTTATTTACTTTTCATAAGAATCTTTAGTCGAAATTCAAGGACTTGTGTTTATTGGTACCACCGTCCAATGGAACAATGAGTGGATACTTAGTATATCACTTTGAACAAGATCATTTGTTGATCGTTGTGCAATTAGTCTTTTGTAGACTTATTGACCCCTGTTGGTTTTTCCAGTTATGCATGGCTAGCCGAAACATCACAGTACCGATCTCTCATTGAGAAAGTCGGAAAATTTTGGTGGGGCAAACTTTAAACAGTGGCAGAGCAAAATACTGTTCTACCTGACAACTTTGCAGTCGGTTAAATACCTCAAAGATCATCCGGATCCTGTGGATGGTGAATCGGAAATAGCCAAGCAACTGCGAGAAGAGACATGGTTGTCTGGCGACTTCTTGTACATGAACTACCTTTTAGGTGGACTTGAAAATACCATGTACAATGTGTACCATGGCATGGTTTCTGCGGAGGTTCTCTGAGAATCTCTCAACAAGAAATATAAAACCGAGGATGCCGGACAAAAGAAATTTATCGTTGGTAGGTTCCTGGACTACAAGATGGTAGATTCAAGAAAAGTAATGTATTGGTTGGGTGAACTGTAGTTGATCATTAATGAAATATTGGATGAAGGTATGAAACTCTGTGAGACGTTTCAAGTTGCCACCACAATTGAAAAGTTACCTTCATCATGGAAGGACTTCAGGAGCTATTTGAAACATAAAAAGAAGCAGATGAGCCTGAAGACCTTGGAGTTTGATTGAGAATCGAAGAGGACAACAGGATGTCCGAGAAAGCCAGCTACAAGACTATGGAGGCTAAGGCCAACATCGTTAATGGTGTAAAAGGTATCAAGAAGTTCAAGAAGTTCTAAGCTGATTCTTCCCAAGCTTGCAAGAAGTTCAAGGGGAAGTGCTAAGACTGTGGAAAAATCGGTCACATGGCAAAAGACTACAGAAACAAGAAGTCTATAGGCAAAGGCAAGAAAAAGGAGGCCCATGTCACTGAAGATGAGCAGTTAATTGATGAGATTTAAGAAATGAATCTCAGCAGTGGTAACTAAAGCCAACTTGGTTGGGAATCCGAGAGAATGGTGGGTAGACACTGGGGATACTCGTCATATCTGTGCTGATAGCAAGATGCTTTCTTCGTATCAGAAGGTCGATAGTGGTGATCAGCTGACTATGGGAAATTCGTCTACCTCTATAGTGGTTGGACAAGGCACACTGGTTCTGAAGATGACATTCGGAACAGAGCTTACATTGAAGAATGTTTGCATGTTCTAGATATTCGAAAGAACTTGGTCTTGGGTTTGTATTTGTTTCTGACAAGTTGTATTGACCAAAAATGATTTCTATGTTTGAAAAAGGATACCTCACTAAGGACCTTTTCAAATTCATTGTAATGACTGTCAATCGACACAGTGCTAATAATAAAGCTACAACTTCAGCTTAAATTATTGAGTCATAAAGTGTATGGCATGAGAGGTTATGACATGTTAATTAAGATACGAAGTGTAAATTAATTAACATGGACTTTATACCTAAATTTACAATTGATAGCCAACATAAGTGTGATGCATGTGTTGAAGCAAAAAAAATACATAGAACATCATAGAACAAAGTTCTGAACCCTTGGAACTTATACACACTGATGTGTGTGATATGAATATTGTGCAAGCAAGAGGCGGTAAAAAGTACTTTGTCACTTTTATTGATAATAGCACAAGATTCTGTTATGTGTATTTGATGATGAGTAAAGAATAAGCTATTGAGAGCTTTATACACTATAAGAACGAAGTTGAAAATAAACTTGATAAGAAAATCAAGAGAATTAGGAGTGATAGAGGTGGTGAATATGTGTCACCATTCGGTGAATATTGTTCAATGCACGGAATTATTCACGAAACCACTGCTCTTTATTCTCCTCAATAAAACAGGATTGCTGAGCACAAAAACCGAACGTTGAAGGAAATGATGAACGCCATGTTGACAAGTTCTGGTTTACCCTAGAAATTGTGGGGGGAATTACATTCTGAACAAGCTACCTCACAGACTATTGGATAAGACACCATATGAGTTGTGAAAATATTGTGTACCTTCCTACAAATATCTAAAAGTGTGGGGGCGTCTTGCCAAAGTAATGGTTTATAAACTAAAAAGGTTAGAATAGGACCCAAAACTGTTGATTGTATATTCATCGAATATGCTCTCAACAGTAGTGCGTATCGATTCTTGGTACAAAAGTATGAGATTCTTGATATCAATCCGAATGTGATAATTGAGTCAATGAATGAAACATTTTTTTGAAGAGATATTTCCTTGTAAGGAAAGACAAAGAAGAGAGTCTCTCAAGAGATACAGTCAAAGATAGTGATCAGGTTGACCGAGAGTCAGATCAACGCGTAAGCGTTGAGGCAATCGAACCTAGACGTAGCAAAAGAGCTAGAACGTCTAAGTCGTTTGGTCCCAATTTTTTGACATATTTATTAGAAATTAGCCTCAAATCTATAAGGAAGCAATGTCATCGAAAGAGGCACCTTTGTGGAAAGAGGCTATCAACAGTGAGATTGATTCAATCCTACAAAACCATATTTGGGAGTTGGTTGATCTTCCTCCAGGTTGTAAGCCACTGGGCTACAAATGGATATTCAAACGGAAGATGAAACATGATGGATCAATAGATAAGTACAAAGCAAGGATTGTCATAAAAGGTTATAGAAAAAAAGAATGCCTTGATAACTTTGACACCTATTCACCAGTGATTCGTATCACATCGATAATAATGCTCATAGCCATAACGACTATATTTGGTCTTGAAATACATAAAATGGATGTAAAGACAGCATTCTTAAATGGTGGATTGGGTGAAGAGATTTACATGGAACAACCAGAAAGGTTTAATGTTCCTGGACAAGAACAGAAGGTATGCAAACTTGTAAAATCCTTGTATAGATTAAAACAAACATCTAAACAATGGCATGATAAATTTGACAAAGTGATGTTGTCAAATGGCTTCAAAACCAATGAGTGTGATAAGTGTGTGTATACCAAATCAACTCAAAAAGGATATGTCATTATGTGTCTCTACGTAGACGATATGCAAATAATTGGTAGTAATCATGAACTGATTCAGTCTACCAAGAAATTGTTATCTAACAAATTTGATATGAAAAATTTGGGAGTAGCTAACCTAACTCTTCATATATCAAAGAATACTAGCTCAAGCATATCGTAATTAGAGTACTCGAGAATCATCAAAAGTCTGATGTATCTCACGAATTACACACGGTCTGATATCGCTCAAGCTATGAATAGGCTTAGCAGATATACGAGCAATCTAGGACATAACCACTGGAAAGCCATATCAAGAGTTTTGAGGTATCTGAGAGAAAATTCAAAATATGGGCTACATTACGAGAGATATCATGCTGTTCTTGAGTGATACAGAGATGCTAACTGGATATCTGATACAGTGGATTCCAAATCTACGAGTGGATTTATTTTCAAACTTGATAATGCAACCGTGTCATGGAAATCCTCGAGGCAAACATGTATTGCCCGGTCTACTATGGAATCAGAGTTTATAGTTTTAGACAAAACAGCGGAAAAAGCAGAATGACTTAGAAAATTCCTGGATGATATTCCTAGTTAGCCCAATCTGGTGCCAGCGATTAGCATACATTGTGATAGCCAATCGGCTATTGGGAGAGCTCAAAATATAATGTATAATGGTAAGTCTCGACACATACGTCGGAGACATAATACCATACGTCAACTGCTCTCAAATGGAATAATATCGATCGATTATGTTAAGTCGAAGGAAACCTAGCAGATCGACTAACTAAAGGTTTACCTCGAGAGCAAGTTGAGAAGTCATCGAGGGGAATAAGCTTGAAGCCTATAATCTAAAAATTATAACTATGGATACCCAACATAGCTGACTGGAGATCCCAAAGATCTAGGTTCAAAAGAACAATTGAAACTTTGTGCAATTCAAAACAAGCACTGAATAGTTTTGTACTCTTTCCCATTCTGATAATGACGCAGAGTACTGTCTGTCAAGATTAGGATCAGTTAAGGCTTTTGATGATCACTATATTATGAGATGAGTCCTAATGGGGGTAAAGTCAAATTACCTCTTCATAGTAGATCACCTATTTCAAGTAAAAAATGAGGCCGCTTCTATGCGAACTTTTAAAAGACGGGTAAGCCTAAAGTACTTGATGAATCCAAGACCATTGTTAAGGGCCGAAACGAACACAATCATAGAATGGGAAATGGTCGAAGTAAAGCCGTGTGTTGGAAATTATGGTTTACACCAACGACAGAACAGTTCAAAACTATTGGTCACTGGTTTGCCAAGACCATTGTTCGATGCAGCTTTAGTTCACGGAAACTCTCTCAAGTGTCTGCATAAATATTTGAAGAATTGTGTAGGATTGTTGGAAATTCTTCAATATTATATGGATGGAGGAGAGACATGTCCCTTGGACGGTACCCCTTAGGGACATGTCCTCCAATTGAAAATAATATGGTTATAGGCTCCAAAGGTTGTATGGAAGGGGTATAACCTTTTGGAGGGTTATACTCCAACCCAAAGGGTGTCCTTTAGGCACCCTTCCATGCCTTTATAAAGAGGTCTCTATGTTCATTTTCTAGAATAAGAATTTAATCCAAAGTTTAGAGTCTCATATTATTGTTTGAGTCAAGAGAGAGTTCCCCCTATTACCAAGTTCGAAATCTTGTTAAGGTGTGCCCCTTGAACAAGAATAATCTGGGTTATCCTAGGAGAACATTAGCCACAAAATCCGTAGAGCACCGAGACGGGGCTGATAAGTTCTTAAGGACAAATAATCTTCTCGACCTGGACTATTGCATTTGTCGTTTTTCTAGGTTTTCTTAATTTTAACAGTTTTAGGGTTCCTATATGAGAAAGTAGATCTGACTTTTATTTTCAGGATTTGATTTGTTTGTTGCATGTTACTATTATGTTTAATGATGCTCCAATATTGAGAATTTGCATGTTATTGATAGAGCAAATGCTCGTATTGGGCACCCTTCTATACGTTCTTCTGATGTGATTTTTGAAATATGCTAATCGTGCTTTTGAGCTTCTTGAAGGGCTCTCTCATGTCAAGTCTCTTTCACTTTCTGGATGCACAGTATATGTAAGTTAATTTCTAATATATACTTGTTCTGTATTTGATGATTCTTGATTAATTATTGGACTTGAATTTGATACTGAACTGAGTTTTGTGTTCAACTTTTTTATATCGATAATTACTAAATAAGAATTTATATGTAATTAGATCTTAATTATCTATTGCTATACATACACCAGTGGTAAAAAAATTATAAAGAACTGAGCATAAAAAAGATTAGCACATGATCCAAATTCTTATTGATTATGTTGAGAGACATGTTTTGATTTTGTGGTGATGATTTCATTTGAAGGCTCTTAGCTACATCAATGAGTCAAAACTTGAGTATGATGATGGAGATGATGTTGATGATGATGATGAGTTTTATGACAATATAGTAAATCGATTGGAAGCTTATGGCAATTTAAAGCAATGTTATTTCATATTGTATAAATTTTGCTTCTTCAATCTTATTTGAACAAATGCAGAGAATTCCATGCATGTTGCTTTTCCTGTAATAGTTGATAATTGTCACAGAGAAAAAATAAATTCTAGATACCTGTTATTTACTTGATAACTGAGAAATAATTTGTAATGTTATAGCTGTATATGCAATTTCAACAGTCACATAGTTGATTTGCAAGAATGCTCAGAGAATGTCTCTAACAACTTGAAGAAAGAAAGACCTTTGGTATGATTATGTTCTGGATTAAATTTCCCAGAATCAATTTTAAAGTTTCATTATTAGAATGTGTTGATGGATTATTGTCATTAATCATAAAACAAACATGCTTTAAAACACAAAATCAGAAAGCAAATTTCAGATATATTTTTACATGCAGGAATCCAAAAACCCTAAAACTTTGAGAATGAAGAAAAACATAAAATAGTGATGAAACTTGTGATCCCAGTCGAGATAAATCTCTTTCCTTACGAACTTATCAGCCCCGTCTTCGTGCTCACGGGTTTTATAGCTAATATTCTCCCAAGATAATCCGAATTTCTCTTATTCAAGGGGCACTCCTTAACAAGATTTCGAACTTGGAATATGGTGCTACTCTCTCAGACTCAAGAAATAATATGAGACTCTATTCTTTTTTTTTTTTTTAATTAGGATGGAATCAGATTATTTAAAAGGAATATAAAAGCTACATTTTATTAGCATGGAATGGTGCCTTAATGACACCATTTGAATTATGATGCAACCCTCTAAAGGGTTATACCCCTCTTATGCACCCCTTGGAGCATAAGACTATGTTACACACAGTTGGAGGGCATGTCATTATGGGCACGTCTCTCCTACATCCAAATTATTATATTTAACTATTTGAAGAATTTACAACAATCCCCCACAATTCTTCAAATATTCATGCAGACACTTGCGAGAGTTTCCGTGAACTAAAGCTGCATCGAAATAGGTAGCTTTCGCCTTGAACCTTTCCTAGTGAATGACAATCAGATTTACTTGGAAAACCAGTGACCCATAGTCTTGAACTGTTCTGCCATTGGTGTAAACCAAGAAAATTGCCAACACACAGCTTTACTTCGACCATTTTTCCGTTCTACAGTTGTGTTCATTTCGGCCTTGAACAGCGGTCCTGGAGTCATCAAGCACTTTAGGGAAATCAGCCTGTAAAATCCCATGGAAGCGGCCTAACTTTTTACTTGAAATAGGTGCTCTACTATAAATAGGTATTCTGTCTTTACCCCCATTAGGACTCATCTCCTAATATAGTGATCATTAAAAGCCTTAGCTTATCACAGCCTTGACAGACAACACTCTGTGTCATTATCGAAATGAGAAAGAGTACAAAACTCTTCAATGCTTGTTTTGAATTGCATAAAGCTTCAGTTGTCCAGTTTGAACCTAGATCTTGCGATTTCCAATCAGTTAGGTTGAGTTTCCACAGTGACAATTCTTAATTTATAGGCTTCAAGCACATTCCCTTCGATGACTTCTCAACTTGCTCTCTAGGTAAACCTTTAGTTAGTGGATTCGCTAGGTTTTCCTTTGACTTAACATAATTGATCGATATTATGCCACTTAAGAGCAGTTGACGTATGCTATTATGTCTCCGACTTATATGTCGAGACTTACCATTATACATTGTGTTTTGGGCTCTCCCAATAGCCGATTGGCTATAACAATGTATGCTTATCATGCCACTGATTTGGGCCAACTAGGAATATCCTCCAGGAAATTTCGAAGCCATTCCGCTTCTTCTGCTGTTTTGTCTAATGCTATGAACTCTGATTTCATAGTAGACCGGGCAATACATGTTTGCCTCAAGGATTTCTATGACACAGCCGCACTACCAAGTGTGAAAATAAATCCACTCGTAGATTTGGAATCTACTGTATCAGATATCCAGTTAACATTGTTGTATCCCTCTAGAACATCAGGATATCTCACATAATGCAGCCCATATTTTGAAGTTTCTCTCAGATACCTCAAAGCTCTTACTATGGATTTCTACTGGTTATGTCCTGGATTGCTAGTATATCTGCTAAGCCTATTCACAGCTTGAGCGATATCAGGTCATGTGCAATTGGTGAGATACATCAGACTTCTGATGATTCTCGCATACTCTAATTGCGATACGCTTGAGCCAGTATTCTTTGATAGATGAAGAGTTAGGTCCACAGGGGTTCTATCCATATTTAGATCCCCTTTGTTATATTTCTTAAGTATATGCTCAATATAATGAGTCTGAGATAATATATATCCGTCTGTTGTCCAAGAAATCTTAATTCCTAGAATCACATCAGCTACTCCTAAATATTTCTTATCAAATATACTGGATAACACATTTTTGGTAGACTGAATCATTTCATGATTACTACTAATTATCAGCATATCGTGTACATAGAGACACACAATGAGATATAATTTTTGAGTTGATTTGGTGTACACACACTTATCACACTCATTGGTTTTGAACCCATTTGACAACATCTCTTTGTCAAATTTCTCATGCCATTGTTTAGGTGTTTGTTTTAATCCGTACAAAGATTTTACAAGTTTGCATACCTTCTGTTCTTGTCCATGAACATTAAACCCTTCTGGTTGTTCCATGTAAATCTCTTCATCCAATTCACCATTCAAGAATGTCATCTTTACATCCATTTGATGTATTTCAAGACCGAATATAGCTGCTATGGATATGAGCATTCTTATCGATGTGATATGAGTCACTGGTGAATAGGTGTCAAAGTAATCAAAGTCTTATTTTTGTCTATAACCTTTTATGAAAAGTCTTGCCTTGTACTTATCTATTGATCTATCTATTTTCATCTTCCTTTTAAATATCCATTTGTAGCCCAGCGGCTTACAACCCAGAGGAAGATCAATCAACTCTCAAGTATGGTTCTGTAGGATTGAATTAATCTCACTGTTAATAGCCTCTTTCCACTGACGTGCCTCCGGAGAAGACATTATTTCTTTATAGCTTTGTGAATCATTTTCTAACATGTATGTCAGAAAGCGGGACCAAACGACCTAGACGTTCTAGCTCTTTTGCTACGTCTAGGTTCGATTGCCTCAATATTTGCAAGTTGATTTGATTCCTGGTCAACCTGATCACTGTCTTTGACAGTATCAGTCGTTCTTTTGAGAGACTTTGTTCTTTGTCTTTCCTTACAAGGAAACGTCTCTTCAAAAAATGTCACATTTCTTGACTCAATTATCATATTCGAATTGATGTCAGGAACCTCAGACTTGTGTATCAAGAATTGATACGCACTACTATTGCGAGCATATCCAATGAATATACAATCAATAATTTTGGGTCCTATTCTAACCTTCTTAGGTTTAGGATGTTGAGGTTTTGGGCGTGTTATTGTACCTAGAACATGCCAATGATCTATAAGACATGATTTAGTGTGTGAAAGATCAAAGAAGTAGCGAAAATACTTATAAAGATCGGATTGGAATTTCAAAAATTTAAGTGTTTTGTTGAAACTCCAAGCTTTAAATGTTGAATCCAACTCAAGGATAAGTTTCACTATCACTTTAGTTGACTCCTCAAGTGCTAGCTTTGTTTGATTTTGAAGCAAAATCAAAGAGAAGAGAGAGAGAAGCTCACGCCCATTCTAGGGATTTTGGTGTTAAGTGTGAGTTATGTGTGAGAGAAAATGTTTTGTGAAAGCTTTACACCTTTTACAAAACAAGGTAGTTGAGAGTCTTGGTTTTTCAAAACCAAAACTTGGTAGGTGAAAAGTAAGTAGTATTGGCTTAATTGCCAACCACTTTCCCAACCACCACTTCACAGGTGTGGCATGTGTGAAGTGGGCCCTACCTTTTTTAATTCAAAATTCAAATGGTCTCAACAAATAAACTTTGGGTCCGGATCCGTTTAATCCGACTAAACGAATTTTCCGTCACTAAATAACTAAATCTAACTTAATTAAATAATGATGCCTCGCAAAATTATTACGAAAGTCGTTTACGAATTAATTTCAAATTAATCTGTCCGCTCGTATTAAAGTCCAACTTTAATTTCGTATTGAAATCTAATTTCGATTAATATATCCAATATATTATTTTAGCCAAATTAAATAAATTAAATAGAAAAATCCAATTTAACTATTAAATTTATTTTACCGATTAAATCTAAATTAATCGCGTTCTTTCTTCCGCACCCATTTAATCCCAGATTAAATATTACCGTAATTATCCCAGATTAATTTTCTCTCTCTTAATTAATCCCAGATTAATTCTATTCCAGTCAAATGTCATCGGTGAATCTTTGGGAAGCGACCCAAGAGATCTCTGGATATATTGGCAGTAAATCCAATTATCGGACTATCAGAACACGTGCGTACCTCGTACCACGTTCTTACCGATTTACAAGACATGATTGGCTTCTAGCAAAGCATTGTGCCTACCCAATTCTCCAATTCAACGAAGAATATATAATCTATATCAGACATAGTATCCTAAGTATTGCGTATTTCGATCCAGTATCGTATGTCACATGCTTGGCTTGGGGCTGGAATAGTGTCTGCCCCGTACAAAATATATATCGGATCACAAGCAACTAGTCTCTGTAATCGGATAATCATGACCTTGTAATATTATCCCGATAGCTGCAACATATTAGAGTACCAGTTCTGTATCTATGCGTGATCATCATCTCCATATGACTGAAGTGATACTTTCATCTTGACATCACATCCAATACACTACGATTCTCCGTAAACCCAGAAGAAGCGTACACAGAACCTGTTAAAGCCCCGAACTAACAAAACTAAAGCGTACTAATTGTCGTAAGTATTAGCGATGTAAGTCTCAGGTTAAGACCAAATACACCTACTCTGATGTGGATTCCCATAGACACATAGTCATACTACCAATGGGATTCCGAGGGGTCTATCCAGAGCGAAGCTGTTGCACAAGTGTAATACTAGTCTATTCCGCATTATCAATATCCAGTCTCGATAGTACTACGACTAGGGATATTTAATGATTAAATTGTTCGTGGATTGATACTGTCTCATATATTATTAATCTCGAACTAATCATAAGGAATTTTATCATTTGTTTATATTAAAGTAATCTAATTACAAACCACAATGTCTTTTACAAATAGTGATGCTATGGGTCATAATTTTCCAACAATCTCCCACTTGGTTCATAGCCAATCACTCAAGTATCTAACACATGAACTATGTACATGTCGCTCAAACTTATACTGAGAAATGGCATTCATCAGCGGATCTGTAATATTGTCATCTGATGTGACCTTCTCGATCTTCACATCGCCACGATGTATGCTCTTACGAATCAGATGGAAACATCGAAGTACATGCTTGGATCATTGATGGGACCGCGGTTCCTTTGCCTGCGTTATAGCCCTGTTATTGTCACAATAGAAAGGAACGGGCTCAGCTGCTAACGGAACTACTCTTAATCCAATTAGGAATTTACGAATCCAAACTGTCTCTTTTGCTGCTTCAGATGTAGTGATATATTCCACTTCTATTTTTGAATAGGCAACAGTCTCTTGCTTGGAAGATTTCCAGCTCACTACTCTGTTGTTCAAACAAAATATGTACCCTTATTGTGACTTACAGTCGTCTTTATCGGTTTGGAAACTTGCATCAGTAAACCAAGTTACCTCAAGTTCTCCATCTCCATAGATTAAGAAGGCATCCTTAGTTCGTCTAAGATACTTAAGGATGTTCTTAACCACAACCCAGTGAGTATCACCTGGATCGGCCTGATAGTGACTACACATGCTCAAAGCATACGAGACATCAGGTCCCATACATATCATGGCATACATGATCGATCCGACTGCTGAAGCGAATGGGATCCAACTCATGTTGTCTCTCTCATCTTAAGTTTTCGGACACATGTCCTTAGATAGAGAAATGCCATGTGACACTGGCAATAGTCCCCTTTTAGACTGATCCATGTTGAATCTCTTCAATAATTTGTCAATATACGAACTCTGGAAGAGTCCAAGCAGCTTTCTAGATCTATCCCGATAGATCCTTATTCTCAGAATAAAAGCTACTTCTCCAAGATCTTTCATGGAGAATTTTAATGAAAGCCAAGCTTTCACTGATTGTAGCATGAGAATGTCATTGCCAATAAGCGATACATCATCAACGTAAAGGACAATGAATGTCAGTTCGCTCCCACTAACCTTCTTATATACACAATGATCATCCTCGTTTTGAACAAAATCATATTCTTTTATGATCTCATCAAAACACTGGTTCCAAGAACGCGATGCTTGTTTGCATATTTTGGTATGAAAAAACCGTCAGACTGTTGCATATAAAGATCCTCCAAAAGGGTTTCCGTTAAAGAAAATGATTTTGACATCCATCTGCCATATTTCATAATCGAAATATGCAACAATTGCAAGCATTATCCGAATAGATTTAATCATGGCAACATGTGAAAACGTTTAATAGTAATCGACACCATGTCGTTGACCATACCCTTTCGTTACAAGCCTAGCTTTGTATATTTGTATGTTGCCATCCGTGTCAGCCTTCTTCTTGAAGACCCATTTACAACCAATCGGCTTAACGCCTTCTGGTACATCAACCAGTGCCCAGACTTGGTTGGTATACATGGAATCCATTTCGGACTTCATGGCCTTGTATCGCTTCCTCATACCTAGCCGGCTCATTATCCTCAATGAGATTAATATGTACATGAGGTGATATCAGAAACTTATACCTCTCAGGTTATTTTCTGACACTCTCTGATCTATGTGGTTCTTGTGTAATAGAAGATTGTGGTACAGTCTCATCCCTGATGAACTGTTTATGTTCCGTTTGGGAATCAGTGCCATGAACAGTATCACTCCGATTCTCATCGAGTTCTACTTTCCTCATACTAACCACTGTATTTATGAATTTTTTTCGAGGAAAACTGCATGTAGAGCAACAAATACCTTATTCTCTTGTGGGTTGTAGAGGTTATATCCTTTGGTTTCCCTAGGATAACCTACAAATAAACACTTATCTGATTTGGGTTCTAATTTGGTACCATCCAAACGTTTAACATATGCCAAGCATCCCCAAATATTCAGGAATGAGAAACCTGATTTCTTTCCTGTCCATATTTCATATGGAGTATGTTGAACAGACTTTGACGGAACCTTATTCAAAATAAGTATTGCATTGTTCAATGCATATCCCCAGAAGAAATTTGGTAGCTTTATGCGACTCATCATTGACCTTACCATATCCAATAAAGTTCGATTTCTCCGTTCGGACATACCGTTTAATTGAAGTGTTCAGGGAGGAGTCCAATGTGAAAGAATACCATACTCTTTCAAGTAATCGAGAAACTCATTGCTCAAGTATTCTCCACCACGGTCAGACCGTATGTTTTAATACTTTTGTCGGTCTATTTTTCTACTTCGTGTCGAAACTTTTTGAATTTTTCAAAAGTTTTCGACTTGTGTCTCATAAGATACACATAGCCATAATGCGATGCATCATCCGTAAAGGTTACAAAGTATTCATATCCACCTCTAGCCTGGCTAGCATGGGCAAGGGTGGCAATGGGCCGGGTCGGGCCAACAAAAAAAAATCCCGAGCCTGGGAAAAGCCTGGCCCGGGTGTCTTCCGGGCCGGGCTTGGGCCGAGCTTTTTTTTGCACCCGAATTTTAAAAAAAATTTAAAAATTTAAAATATATAAATATAAAATATATTTACACTATATACAAAGATAATTATAAATAAATCACAAGTTTCATTGATAAATTAACAATTTAAATGTTAAAAATGATACAAACATATTAAATATATATATATATAATATATATATATATATATATATATGTTTTTTTCTTAAAAAAATTTTGGCCCGGCCCGGGCTCTTTCCACCCCGGGCCGGGCCCACATACGTCATTATGAACAAGAGCTAACAGTTCGGTGGCTCGAACACCTTTATCACTAAAAGGCGTTTTAGGCATCTTGCCTAATAAACAAGATTCGCAGACATCATATGAATTATGATCAAATCCGTCCAAGTATCCATTCTTCGAAAGTGTGGATATGCGAGTCTTGGTAATGTGTCCCAAACGACAATGCCACAAATAAATTTCATCTGTTTTACTCACTTTGAGGGCTCATTGCAGCGAGCATGATGGATTGAGCAGTTGAGTTGTCATCACTGTGAGTCTTCCAAAGCTCAAGCTCAAGCGGTTGCTCAATTTCAGGCTTAGGCCCGAGAAGTCTCTCTATCGTATAGAGCATTTTCTTGGCCCCTATGACAATCCTGAGGTTCATATCCCAGTCAGGAAGTTCACAGTGTTAAAGATATTTTCGCCCATGATAATGTCCCTAACGTTGATCTTTCCGGCCATCTTAATTGCAATAGTCTAACTATTCAATTAATGATTTTGGGTACAGTCCAACTGTTACAAGAAAATAATAAAATATTAGTCCAACTAATAAATGTATAAAATGATGGAATAATTTGAAAGCGCATATTTGGAAAGTATTTGAACGAAATTGAAAATTCAATACTGGCCTCCCACTATTTTTCGCCGAACCTCTAACCCTCTGTTGAGTACTCGGGAAACCTAGTTTCCTAGTGGTCTAGGATCCCGTTAAATAACACACAACCTTGACTTTGGCCAACAAGATGTAAGATATTGAACTAGGTAGATCTCTAAGATCAATTGAATCTCATCCAATTCCTAGATCCGGTAGGTGGACCTCCAAGTCCGAAACATATTTACAATATATATGTCAATAAATCCAATATATTTCCTAAATTTTTCCTTTGAATCAAATAAGCATTGGCTTTGGCTCAACAAGCTAAATGATTCCAGTTAAGCAAGACCCATTGACAGTGGGAAAGCTTCGTAATCCATGTCAATGAATAAGAAATGACATTGACTTTGGCCAATAAGTCACAACTACCTAAGACATGCGATATATAACAAAGATTTCGTGGTTCAAACACATCCGCGATGGACATTGATCTTGACTTTGGCCAACAAACCAATGCCAATCTTGGATCTTGAGAAAGAACCATCAATAGAAAGAAAACTCCTATTATTTGATTGAGGATTTTTTTACGTAAATTGACAACCAATTTATTATCTTTGATTAGGTCTCATCTGTTTGACAGTTATGACCCATAACGTCACTATTTGTACAGATCATGGTGTTGTTGTACAAATTAACTATGTGACAAAGGAGATTGCTCTCTTATCATTTGTGATTAGATCACCTAGATGTATAAATGATAGGAGGTCCTTATGATTAGTTCCTGGATTGAGATGATATGAGACAGTATCAATCCACGAAGGATTAATCATTAAATATCCCTAGTCAGAGTATTATTGAGATTGGACTTCGATAATGCGTAAAAGACTAGTATTACACTTGTGCGTGTTATGTGAGATCATAATGGCATAGTTCTCATATATTTGGGTATATGATACTCATGGAAGTGTAATAGGAAGTTGTGTTTTATCGATGGTAGGGAAAACAGCTTCGCTCTGGATAGACCCCCTCAGAATTCCATTGGTAGTATGACTATGTGTCTATGGAAGTCCGAAATCAGGGTAGGTGTATTTGGTCTTAACCTGAGACTTGCACCGCTAATACTTGCGACAGTCAATATGCTTTGGTTTTTGTCGTCCGAGGCTTTAACAGGTTCTGTGTACGCCTCTGCTGGGTATATTGAGAATCGTAGTGTATTGGGTGTGATGTCAAGACAGAAGTATCACTCCAGTCATAGTGGAGATGATGTCACATAGGATACGGAACTGGTGCTCTTATATGCTGCAGATATCGGGATATTATGATAAGGTCATGTATATCCGATTATAGAGACTAGTTACCAGATATTCGACATGTGTTTCGTATGGGGCAGACATAATTCCACCCCCAGGCCTAGCACGCGACATCCGATAATGGATCGACATACACGATACCACGTATACTACGTATGATATAGATCGCTTATTCCTGTAAGCATGTTTCTGGAGAATTGGGTAGGCATGACGTTTTGCTAGAAGCCAACCTTGTCTTGTAAATCGGTAAAATGTAGTACTTGGTACGTACGTGTTCGGATAGTCCGACGACCGAATTTATTGCCAACATATCCGGGGATCTCATGGGTCGCTTCCCAAAGATTCACCGATGACGTATGACTCGCACTTTAATTAATCTGGGATTAATTAGAAGAGAGAGAAAATTAATCTGGGATTAATTACGGAGATATTTTATCTAGGATAAAATATCATTTAAAGAGAGAGAACGATTAATTTGGAATTAATCAATATATTAATATATTCGATATATTAAACGAAATTGGATTTTGACGTGGAATTAAAACTGGATTTTAATTCGGGCGAACGAATTAATTTAGAATTAATTCGTTAGCGACATGAATAGTAATTATGCTTGGCATGATTATTTAATTAAATTAGATTTAATTACGACGCAACGAAAAATTCATTAATTTGGAATTAACGAACCCGAGCCCGATAGTGTTTGAAAGCGCATTCGCATTTCGAATTCGAGTGCGGCACACAAGTCACATCAAGCGTCAAATAATTAGTCGCATCAAGCGTCAAATCGCTAATCGCTTCAAGCGTCAAATCACTTGTCACTTTGAGTGATGTGACTTGATAACTTGTCACTTTGAGTGATGTGACTTGACAACTTGTCACTTTGAGTGATGTGACTTGACAACTTGTCACTTTGAGTGATGTGACTTGACAACTTGATTGATGTGAATAGTGATGGAAGTGTGATGGATTGGTTGTTGGCTTTAATTGGTTTGACTTTTCATAGCCAAAATTTGTGTATTTGATTTTATTAAATCATTTTACCATTTGAATAACACAACCTAACAATTCTCTCATCTCTCTCTTCTCTCCCAATCTCACTCCCAAAGTGGGCCGTTCTTCACTGGTTTGCTCACTGCCGTGAGCTATGAGGAAGCCATTTAGTGATTTTGTTGCAAAATCACAAGTGCTAGCACACTCTGGAGTCGTCCGTAGGTGATAGGGAAACCCACCCGTGTGCATGGAATGATTATACAAGAAAGCTTGGAGCTTGAATCACCCTTCCATGGCCGAAAATGAAGACCAAAACAGTGCAGTAAAACCGTGAGCTTCAAAGGGCTTAAAGAGTTTTGTTGTTCGTCGCATCGCCTCAACCGATCGATGTAAGTATTCCGCAACTTCTTCGATGTATTCATACTTGTTTCATTGATTTATTTGATCCTCGGGACTTAGAGATTTCCCAACATCATCATACACCCTTAAGCATGCATTCTAAAAGCATAATAAGGCGCGAAATAAATAATAATGATATACGGATAGATATGTAACAAATTATTCCTAGAACAAGTCTCTCCATTTCCTCTCCTCGGCTAGTGCTATTCTAACTTCTACCAATTACACAATACAATAAAGAAACCTCATTTACATTGAAGGGAATTGGAGAGAAGAGAAATACAAAGAGAATAAAGATAATAGGCTGGACAATCAGGTCCAATTTAATAAATTCTAAATTTATTACAACAATTTCCAAAATTGCCCTCACCCTTCTAATATCCATCCGATATGCATTATTCATACAGCACATCCATGTATTCACACAAAGCATGTTATTCAATCAATCTAATTCAATTAATTAATCTTTGAATTAATGACCATCCAATGTTCAAACAACGATTTGATTTGCACGAGTCCAATTCATTTAAGAATAAATACTCAAAGTACGTATTCTTGAATTATATCGAACTATAATTTTAAATCCAATTTAATTTGTATTCAATACTAATTCTAATTTAATTCCAAATTAAATAATCACATTTATTTTTGTGCATTTTAGACTTAGATTCTAAATCCAATCTTAATGGGCTTAAAGGCCCAATCAACATCCAATGTCATTTAATCAAAATCCAATGGGCTTTTAATTAATTCTTAAGGCATGGACTTTGGCAATCAAAGCCCAATAAGGAATCACCATTTGCCATAAAATCAAATTTGCCCTATTAGGATTAATTAAATATTTAAAGGCCCAATTATTATATATGGACTTTATGGAATGGTTTTAGGCCCAATTTGGATCCAATCAAATTGTTATAAACCAAGCTGGGCCCAACCAAGTCCATTAAGCCAAAATACAATAATATTAGCCCAATCCAATTTAAAGACTAATTTTAATTAATATAACATTCCAAACATTACATTAATTTTAATTAAAGTGTAATAGGCACAATTAATTAATTAAACTAATATTTCAAAAACACCAATTAGACTAATTAATCATGTTTTAATTAATCAACTTATGTCCCACACAAATTGAAGCAAAATCAATCTATACATGCTCTTGATGTTCACGGAAATATGGCATAAAATAACAATTAATTCGATTTCAATCCAATTAAATCAACAATCAATTTATCTCATGCTTTAAACTCATCCAATGGTCTAAAATTCAAAAAATCTCCATGAACCCCTAGGGTTAGGTTCGGCCAAGCTAAGGTAAATGGGGATTTTTGATCCAATCAATTTTTCTCAAATCTCATCAAGCAAAACTCTAAGTTATCATAATCTAAGCATAACCAAACAATCAATTTGAAGAAATCATGCTCAAAACATAAAAACCCCAAATTAAAGTATATAAACACTAGAAAAAATCATGCTTAAAATTGGCTCTGATACCATTGTTATTGTTCCTAAAACATGCCAAGGATCTATAAGACATGAATTAGTGTGTGAAAGAACCAAGAAGTTGCGGAAATACTTACAAAGATCGGATTGGAATTTCAAAAATTTGAGTGTTGTGTTGAAGCTCCAAGCTTTAAATGTTGAATCCAACTCAAGGATGAGTTTCCCTATCACTTTAGGACGTTTGATTTTGAAGCAAAATCAAAGAGAAAATGGAGAGAAGTTCACGCCCATTCTAGGGTTTTAGGCTTCAAGTGTGAGTTGTGTGTGAGAGAAAATATTTTGTGAAAGCTTTACACCTTTTACAAAACAAGGTAGTTGAGAGTCTTGGTTTTTCAAAACCAAAACTTGGTAGGTGAAAAGTAAGTAGTATTGGCTTAATTGCCAACCATTTTCCCAACCACCACTTCACATGTGTGTCATGTGTGAAGTGGGCCCTGCCCTTTTGAATTCAAAATTCAAATGGTCTCTACAAATAAACTTTGGGCCCGGATCCGTTTAATCCGACTAAACGAATTTCTGTTGCTAAATAACTAAATCTAATTTAATTAAATAATGATGTCTCACAAAATTATTACGAAAGTCGCTTACGAATTAATTCCAAATTAATCCGTTCGCTCGTATTAAAGTCAAACTTTAATTTCATATTGAAATCTAATTTCGATTAATATATATCGATATATTATTTTAGCCAAAATAAATAAATTAAATAGAAAAATCCAATTTAACTATTAAATTTATTTTACCGATTAATTCCAAATTAATCGCGTTCTTTCTTCCGCACCCATTTAATCCCAGATTAAATATTACCGTAATTAATCCCAAATTAATTTTCTCTCTCTTAATTAATCATAGATTAATTCTATTCGAGTCAAGTGTCATCGGTGAATTTTTGAGAAGCGACCCAAGAGATCTCTGGATATATTGGCAGTAAATCCAGTTGTCGGACTATCCGAACACGTGCGTACCTCGTACCATGTTCTTACCGATTTACAAGACATGGTTGGCTTCTAGCAAAGCACCGTGCCTACTCAATTCTCCAGAAATATTCAACGAAGAATATATAATCTATATCAGACATAGTATACTAAGTATTACATATTTCGATCCAGTATCAGATGTCATATGCTTGGCCTGGGGCTGGAATTATGTCTGCCTCGTACGAAGCATATATCGGATCACAAACAACTAGTCTCTATAAGCAGATAATCATGACCATGTAATATTATCCCGATAGCTGCAGCATATTAGAGTACTAGTTCTATATCCCTGCGTGATCATCATCTCCATATGATTGAAGTGATACTTCCATCTTGACATCACATCCAATACACTACAATTCTCAGTAAACCCATAAGAGGCGTACACAGAACCTATTAAAGCCCCAGACAACCAAAACTAAAACGTACTGATTGTCGCAAGTATTAGCGATGTAAGTCTCAGGTTAAAACCAAATACATCTACCCTGATATGGATTCCCATAGACACATAGTCATACTAACAATGGGATTTCGAGTGGTCTATCCAGAGCGAAGCTGTTTCCGTACCATCGGCAAACACAACCTCCTATCATACTTGCATACGTATCCAATACTTAAATATATGGGAACTATGTCGTTACGCTTCCATAATGCGCACAAGTGCAATACTAGTCTATTCTGTATTATCGATGTCCAGTCTCGATAGTACTACGACTATGGATATTTAATGATTAAACCGTTCGTGGATTGATACTGTCTCATATCTTATTAATCTGGAACTAATCATAAGGACTTTTATCATTTGTTTATATTAAAGTAATCTAATTACAAAATAATAAAAGAGAAATTTCTTTTGTCATATAGTTAATTTGTACAAAAACCATAATGTCTTTTACAAATAGTGATGCTATGGGTCATAATTGTCCAACAGGGCGATGGGGAGCAGCGGAAGCGCGATTCGGGCGAAATCGAATTTTAAATTTTTTTTCAAAATACTAAATAAATTATTCAATATGAATAAATTTTTCAAAATAATTTATTCATATTTCACCTAAACCTATTTATCCAATATCAAATATTGACATAAACATAGTTGAAACTTCGCGAAACTTTTAAGAAAACTGATTTTCCGTAAAATAACGTTAAACATGATTTTGACCGAACCGACTACCTGGAACTTATGGAAATTGCCCAGGTCAGCTCCAATAGTGTCGGGGCAGTTCATGGGCTGCCCGAACAGAGACGGATTCACTGTTTGGATAGCCGTCACCCAGTTGGCTCAAAATCCACCCGGTAACGTAATTTTTAGCCTTTTTTTTGCTTATTTCAAGTTGGAAACACTTCCAACAATTGTTCCAACTCCAAAAACACATCCATTACATTCATAAGAAATTAAAAACATCCTAGAATTTCCAGTTTAACAAAATCTGATTAGCAAACCGAAATTACCTATTTTCATGCTTTAAATCCAATTTTTCAAGATTAATCTAATCAATCACTTCACTAATCAAAGTCACCAAATATGAACAACCCAAGAACAATTATAGGTGTCATACGAGTGGTCACAACACTCTAGAATAGCAAATCATCAATAATTGATTAAATTGGATGCAAATTACACTAATTCCATCCAATTAAGCTTCACACATGCATACTACTTCCAATTCCAACCACCAAAACCAAAAGCACCAAATTTTACAACAAGAAGAAACCCTAGATCTCAAAAGATCATCAATAAAATATGAAACAAACTTTCAAAGCTTAGGATTTCAAGAATTACCTTAAAACTCCTAATTCCTTTGCCTTTTTTCTTGATTTTATTCTTTATTTACACTTGAAACATCAAGCAAAAGTGAAACCCATCTCAACCATGGATCTCTCAGCAGTGAAGAAGGAGATAAGAGAATGAATTTTTTTTTCCCTTTCAATATAGCTTGACTGAAAATGGGTTTGGAGGGTATTTTTATCATTTCAATTTTTAATAAAATTAAAAAACAATTAGTTTACATAATCAAATCATATTTGAACATTTGTAAAGTTAAAATAATACATGCCATGCAATCTAATTACATCTCACCATATATCATTCCAATAATGATTAATGAATAAGGATTAATTTTTTTTTAATTTATTTAATTATTTAACAATTAAATAACTAAATAATTAATAAACAACCATATATGTATTTTATTTATATTAAATAACAAATATATATATTTATGGAATGTGTCAAAATCTCATTTGACGAATAATTAATGTGTATCTAATTATATTATATATCAAATACAAATACAAATACTCAATAATTATTAGGGAAAAAATATCGTAATGCATGTGTTATCGTTTAACCGATTAAACGATCCGGATTAACTCATTTAATCCAATGAAGTATTATGAATAATCCATATTATTCATATCGAGTTGCCCAAGTGCTCAACGAGTACACTTCATATTGTGGGACTCTCTAAGTTTAGGTTTATTCGTCATGAAATCCAATTTCATGTCCATAATCCACCCACTCATGGATTATGACGACCATGAATAATCTCGCTAAACTATGAAAGCCGAGGTCATTGCATACATAATCCCTCCGTCACAGGCCATCCGTATTATACCTGGGATATAGATGAGAACATCAAATCTGGTCGGTATAATACAATCGACTTTCAATTTACGATCTCTAAATAACACTCGGAACTGATTTCTGAATTTATACCACGGTCATGGATTTACTAGATCGTAAACACGTGCTGGAAGCCTATGCCCTGTACACAGGACTGACAGATCCTCTCTTGATACGCACTGGATATCATTAGCATTAGTCCACACCCAACGAACAGACGGAGGTTTGATCATGAATAGATCATTGACATGACTGTCATCAAAATGTGGAGGATAACTCATATATCCCATTATGGTATCTTAAGTCGAAAGACCACTATGCTCACTCAACTCGAGAAGGTTCCTATTGATATTGGTATACCATTTATTAGGAAACCTTCAGTGAGTCGTTCAGTGTCTTATCAAATAAACACCTACATATCTATACGAGTCTCTCGAGACTCATGATTCACTGGGATAAACCATCGGACCAAGTCATGATATACTACATGTATTGGTCTCAGCGAATTTTACTAACCGACCCGTGTTAGCAAATCTTGACCAGGAACTTTATTTAATGATATACAACTAATAGTGCGCTTCCCAATATCAATTACAAACTACGTTATAACTGCGCACTATACAGTAAATCCTAGGGTCTTTGTCTAATATACACATATCACTGAATCAGATTTAGTTTCGATCTAATCGTAATCAGATATCTAATCGCAATTAGATCGAATAAGTGTATAAAAGACAAAGGGTGTTACCACTAAAATGAATAATATTATGGAAAATACAATTGCTCATATTTATCAATTGGACGTAAATACGATCCGGATTGGTACTTCGAGCACCGACCTAACATATGAACCATTACTTTGGCAAGACACCCCCACATTTTTAGGTATTTCTAGGAATGTGTGTGACCTTTCCACAACTCATATGGTGTCTTGTCCAATCTCCTGTAAGGAAGCTTGTTGAAAACGTAGTTAGCGGAAAGCGAATCTTCCCCTCACAAGTTTTGGGGGTAAACCAGAGCTTGTCAACATAGCGTTCATCATTTCCTTCAATGTTCGGTTTTTACGCTCAGCAATCTCATTTTGTTGAGGCGAATAAGGAGCAGTGGTTTCGTGAATAATTCCATGATTTGAACAAATTCACCGAATGGTGACATATATGCACCACCTCTATCACTCCCGATTCTCTTAATTTTCTTGCCAAGTTGATTTTCAACTTCGTTCTTATATTTTATAAATTTCTCAATAGCTTTATCTTTGCTCCTAAGCAAATACACATAACAGAATCTTGTGCTATCATCAATAAAAATGACAAAGTACTTTTTACCACCTTTTGTTTGCACAATATTCATATCACACACATCAGTGTATACCAATTCCAAGGGTTCAGAACTTCGTTCTATGGAATGAAATGATGTTCTATGCATTTTTGCTTCAACACATACCTCACACTTATTTGGCTATCAATTGCAAATTTAGGTATAAGGTCCATGTTAATTAATTTACGCATTGTATCATAATTAACATATCCTAACCTCACATGCCATACAGTTTGTGACTCAATAATATAAGCGGAAATTGTAGCTTTATTATTACTACGGTGTCGATTGACAATCATTACATTAAATTTGAAAAGGCCCTCAGTGAGGTATAATCTTCCTATATACAAATCATTTTTGGTCATTACAAATTTATCAGAAACAAATACAAGCTTAAAACCATCCTTGCTTAGGAGAGAGCCCGAGACCAAGTTCTTTCGAATATCTAGAACATGTAGTATATTATTCAATATAAGCTCCTTTTTTCGGATGTCATCTTCAGAACCACTGTGCCTTATCCAACCATTCTGGAGGTTGACGAGTTTCCCATTGTCAGATGATCACCGCCATCAACCTTGTGATACGAAGAAAACATCTTACTATCTGCACAAACATGACTAGTAGCCTCAGTGTCTACCCACCATTATCTCGGATTCCCAACCAAGTTGGCTTCAGTTACCATTGTTGATAGGTTCATATCTGAGATCTCATCAGTCAGCGCTCATCTTCAGTGACATGAGCCTCATTTTTCTTTTTCTTGCCCTTATCCTGAGGCCTCTTATTTCTACAGTCCTTTGACATATGACCGCTTTTTCCACAGTTGTAGCACTTCCTTTGAACTTCTTGTTTGTTTGGGAAAAATCAACTCCACTGTTCTTTCTCTTCTTGCTACTCTTTACACCTTCAATGATGTTGGTCTTAGACTCCTTAGTCTTGTAGCTGGCTTTCTCGGACTTCCTATTTTCCTCTTCGATCCTCAATCGAACTCCAAGGTCTTCAAGGCTCATCTTCTTTTTCTTGTGTTTCAGATAGCTCTTGAAGTCCTTCCATGATGGAGAAAACTTTTCGATTATGGTGGCAACTTGAAATGTCTCACAGAGTTTCATTCCTTCATCTAGTATTTCATGAATGATCAGTTGTAGTTCACCCAACTGAGACATCACCGTTCTTGAATCTACCATCTTGTAGTCCAGGAACCTACCCACGAAAAATTTCTTTTGATCGACATCTCGAGAGATTCCTAGAGAATCTTTGAAGAAGATATGCCTTGGTACACAATGTACAAGGTATTGTCAAGTCCACCCAAAATGTAGTTCTTGCACAAGAAGTCTCAAGACAACCACGTTTGTTCTCGCAGTTCCTTAGCTATTTCCGATTCACTCTCCACAGGACTCGCATGATCTTTAAGAAAGTTAGCCAACTAGAGAGTTGTCAGGTAGAACAGTATTTTGCTCTGCCACTGTTTAAAGTTTACCCAACCAAACTTTTCCAGTTTTTCTCCAAGAAAAACCGGTACTGTGATGTTTCTGCTAGCCATATGAACTGGAAAAACCAACAGGGGTCAATTAGTCTACAAAAGACAATTTGCACAATGATCAACAAATGATCTTGTTCAAGTGATATACCAAGTATCCATTCGTTGTTATATTGGACGGTGGTACCAATAAACACGAGTCCTTGAATTTTGACTCAAGATTCTTATGAAAAGTAAATAAAGGAATATTCCCAGAGGATGAGAGGGTCCAGAATAACCACTTAAATCTCTGACCACTTAGGTTCTTATCGTCTTTTTGATAGAATATCCTTTAAACACTTCTTCAATTGAATCTCTTAGCAATTCAAACTCAGTATTACACTTATGATTTTACAATATACGATATGTGTAGATATATGTGTATGTGTCAATCAAAATTGGATGAAATTACTTGTGTATGATTACACTTTAAATTCTCAACCAAGTATGCAACAAACAATTAATTTTCAACTTTACCACTATATGTATGCTTGTGATAATTAAACACAACTTAAATCTATACTACCAAGATTATTGTCTTTCAGTATATGATTTACTAAGTTAATATTATGATTACTAAGTCTATTCAGTTTATAAATAATTTCAGGACTAATTCGTTAGTGTCGCGTTCGTATCTACGTTCGAACGAGACTGTCCAGTGTGTCTATGTTCGTGTTGCGTTTGAGAACGCGTTCGAATGAAGTGTTCCAGAGAGTTCATATTTATGGAGCGTTCGAGAACACATTCGAACAGACTATTCCAGAGAGTTTACATTCGTGTAGCGTTCGAGAACGCGTTCGAACGAACTATTCCAGAGAGTTTACATTCGTATTGCGTTTAGGACACATTCGAACGTTTCAAGTCAGAGGGTTTCGTTTGATTTGCGTTTGAAGACGCGTTCGAATATTCTCAGGCACAAGGCTTGCGTTCGAGGTGCGTTTGAAGACGCGTTCGAACGTTCTTACGAAATTTCAGAATTTTGCCTTCGCATTTGTCGGGCGTTCGAACGCCCTACGTATTTTTTATGCACATACTTTATTTTTCCAGAAAATTTTCTTATCTTAGCATGTAAATTACTATCTAACAACACTAAAGCCTAAGTTCTTAAGATTGTTGGTGGATTAGTTTCATTAATCATAAAACAAACATGCTTTAACACTCAAAATCAGAAAGCAAATTTCAGATCTACTTTTACATGCATGAACCCAAAAACCCAAAAACTTTGAGAATAAAGAAAAACCTGAAATAGTGATGAAACTTGTGATCCAAGTCGAGATAAATCTCTGTCCTGAAGAACTTATCAGCCCCGTCTCGGTGCTCTCCAAGTTTTGTGGCTAATATTCTCCCAGGATAACCTGGATTCCTCTTATTCAAGGGCCACTCCTTAACAATATCTCGAATTTGGAATGGTAGTACTCTCTCAAACTCAAGAAACAATATGAGACTCTATTCTTTTTGTTTGAATTCGGATGGAATCAGATTATTTATAAAGGAACATAAAAGCTTCCTTTTATAAGCATGAAAGGGTGCCTCAAAAGCACCTTTTGGATTGGGGTGCAACCCTCCAAAAGGTTATATCTCTCCTATGCACCCCTTGGAGCATAGGACCATGTTACACACAATTGGAGGACATGTCCTTATGGGGTACCATCCAAGGGACATGTATCTCCTCCATCCAAACTATTATATTTGAATATCTGAAGAAATTACAACATAATGTATATTATTTGTATAAAATTCAACTGACTGGCTGTTTAGCTTTTTGCCCACGTGACATATTTTTTACTTTTGAACATATCATTTTGTTGGCACAATCTTGTTTTCTGTTTCTGAGAAATGAGTGTAGCTAACAGTATAACATAACTTTAATTAAATTATGATATGCAATGAAGGAAACGAGTTAAAGCCCTGGTGGCAGTTTTATTCTGGCAGCAGGTGAAACTGATAAGAATTAATCTTTAAAAAAAAATGGATTAAAAAAATAAAGATACAAGAGCTTACAGTAAATGAAATGAATTTAGTGAACAAGTAACTCAAAGTGCAATAAATGAATGTTGGTTTTAACTCTGTTTCATCAACTGTTAGAAGAACTTAAGAAATTACACAAAACATAAATAAATGAAAATGGTATATTGAATTCCGACAGAGATTTGATCAGGGAAAGGTCATGGCTCCATCTATGAATATATTATTCGGACTCCTTATATTTGTCACTATTGGAATAATAATAGGTACGCACCGTTTCAAATATCTCTCTGTGGCTGTGTGTATCTGATTGTTAAGTGAAATCTTTATTAGATTGAACAGAAATGGTGATCTTCAAGTTCAAATTGCAGGTGCTGTGTTTCAGTTAGCATTTATACAAAAGCTGGAAGACACCAATGGTAATTTATCTCTTTTAATCATTGTTGTTGCATGTAATGTTAAAATATACGGATGACGCTAAAAGATAAAAAAAGAAAAGACACTTACTCATTCGAGGATATCCTCACCAGATAATTGTTATTTTTTTATTATTTAATTCTCGACCTAAGAGAGTTTTATCAGTCTCGTCTCTTTGTATGGAACCACTCCGTTGGTACGAGAGATTAATCTATCCGTTTTGTTCCTCTGATTGGTACCATTTTGTTGGTACCAATAAATCACTTCTGTTGTTTGTTTTCATATAAATATCTGGGAAATATCAGCGTCAAGCTGTTTGATTTGGTGTGCATTTTTTTTCCAGGTGTTCATTTTTGGGATAATGACAAAGAAGCTGAACAATTGCGTCTTGGATATGTATGTATTCGCTTCTTTTATAAAAGGATCAAAGGATGAACATTACCACTAGCATTTTCCATTTAGATGAGAAATCTGTGTGTGTTTTCTTTAATCTTTTAATTTAATATTTAAAATGAGAGAACACTCGTTGAAAACTGATCCGAAGTTTAATATTTTCCCTTTATTGTGTTGATATAGGTCAAACCTGAAGTAATTAGCCGGTCTCCTAGAATTATAGTATTTCATAACTTTTTGAGCATAGAGGTATGTTTATATCGTCATATTTTAATTAACTTTTGATAACACTTGCTTAATTATCTCTATCGAGGCTATATGTGTGTGTATAGAGATGATCAAATATAAATCTCTTGATATAATTTGAACATACGAGATAGTATCAGTGTTGTCTCATTTTGTTTAACTAGGCCTGATATAGTACAAATATTATCTCGTATATCAAAATGTTATTACATCAGGATGATTTGTATTTGATGTCATAGGGTTTATAGTAAGAATTTTGTGGCTTCTTCAGGAATGCGACTATCTTAGGGCCATAGCTCGTCCTCATCTTGTGGAATCACTTGTTTATGATCCGAAAGGAGGGAAGGTATATCTAACAAACTTTTTCCTTTACCAAATATTGGGGGACAGGTTTAATATGGGGTTTGGGTGAAGTGTGTTGCTAGGGAAAAAAAAATCATTGAATTTGTTTTATTCTCTTTTTCAGGGGATCCGGAGTAAAGCAAGGACAAGCACCGGTATGTCTTTGAGTCAAAGAGAGAAAAAGTATCCAATGATACAGGTTTTGTTTTGTTTTTGAATTACTTCTATTAACTGCAAAATCTGTCCTCATTCTTATCTCAACTGTTTTATAAGCAGTGATGTAACCAAAACTTTGATTCACCAAGGTAACTGTGATCTCAAAACTAAGGGAACAGCATTGTCAAGTATTTTGTTAACACCTAATGCCTATAGTTTAAAGAAGACAGAGGGCTTGGAAATAAAGGCTACTCATCATGTTTCTTTTTGTTTCTTTGTCATTAACAGGCAATTGAGAAAAGGGTTTCTGCCTTTTCTCAAATACCAGTAGAGAATGGGGAGCCCATGTATATTATAAGGTGGGAATATTAGTTATTTGTAACAACCTTATATACATATACAAGAACAAAAATGATATGCACATTTGGTTGTTAATAAAATACTGACTAAACTAAAATATAAGAAAAATACGGATTCCAAATTTTTATTTTTATTTTTTTCTTTTATTTCTATCCGGAAATTAATAACGTACGGATGTCTGCATAAGAACAAGAATAAGAAATTAAAATAATACGTTTCAGTATCATCAATGCTAACATTTGCAGCAGCACAGGTACGAAAAACATCAGTATTACAAGTTCCACTATGACCACTTTTCAAATACTGTAAGTTATAATTTTCTTTTGATATGGCTTCTGCTATTTTATTTTTCTTTTATATATATTTGTTATCAATATATAAATATACATGAGAATTCGTATTATTTTGTCTTTCAATATTGGGACGGTTTGTAATTTGTATAAGATCAGTCCTCTATATATATTTTCACGATATCTATTTGACAGACTAATTTGAAGAATGAAAGTTACCGGATAGCGACAATGCTTATGTATTTAAATGACGATGTTGAAGGGGGAGAAACTATTTTCCCAAGGGTAATGACTCATTAGAATCTGATACATGCTCACCTTATGTTTGATGTAATGCTTAAACTTTAATTTCCCATTTCAATGCATAACTATAATTCACTCTCAACATATCCATCTTTCATTTGGAGCATTAATTGGTGATGCTCTCATGCCCAACAATGATAACAATACTCGTTTAAATATATATGATATTTAAGGATGGATTTTCCAATTATTTTACTTGGGTGTTATCTTTTTCCATAATCCTTTGTTTGTTTAATGATGAATTTTCATTTTCTTGATTCTATATATACACATCTGTTGATGTTTTAGGCTGGTTCGGGTGAATGTAGCTGCGGTGGGAAGATTGAGAAAGGGCTGTCTGTAAAACCAATTAAAGGAGATGCAGTGCTATTTTGGAGCATGGTTTGTCTTTCAATACTTTTTGAGTGTTTAAAGGAAAAAAGACAGCGACACTCTATAACTATAAAAAAATATAGTCACATAAACTCTTTATTTACAACATGGTCACAAATATTCTTTTTTAGGACACAAATTCCTTTTTATATTAAAAAAAATAGTGACACGCTATGTTGTTAAAGAGGCCGTCTAAACTGTGCTTAGGCGGGTTTTTATTTCAAACACACACTTGAAGCATTTGGATGGTATTATAAGTTATGATTCCTTATTCATTAGATAAAATTATACATATTTGATTAGTCAATCCACTAGTCAAATGCGACATTTGAGTGGCGTTTAGGTAACACTTAAGTAAGTTGAACTATTAAAATGCCTTGCCCAACCTACCGTCTTTGACAGCGTAGGTTATGTACACACATCCCGAAATTTATTGAAAAATAGGAGTTTATGTGTCCTAAAAGATTTGTGTGACCATCGCGACCATTTCACTAAATCATCGAAGTGACGATGTACTTTTTCCTTTAATAAACGATCATTTTTTTAATATAGATGCATTAATTATTGGCACTCCCAGGGTTTGGACGGACAGTTTGATCGTAATAGCTTGCATGGAGGGTGTGAGGTTCTTTCAGGAGAGAAGTGGTCAGCTACAAAATGGATGAGACAAACCGGAATATCTTTATAATTTTTATATTGAATGATTTTGTACCAAGTGCATTATTAATTATTATATACTATACAAATACATTATCTAAAGAATTAATATCCAAGGAGAAACTGCTATAAGTACCATAGTATTTTGTAAATTATAAATATGGAAACTTATCCAGTATTCAATTTTTTGTCAATATTCGAAAAGATATTGCAGAAGATACTAACCTTCGCTATGTTATATCACCTAGCTACATTAATCAACATTATTGATGAAATTGAAAAGTTAAAAAGGCAAAATTGTCATTTTTAGTTTCCATGTCATTTTCAGTGCAACAATGATACGTGTACATCCAATCTACATCTTAAGCATAAAACGACATCGTTTGATTAAAACAAAAGCTTATCTTTGTTTGTCACTCCCATTGTATGTCTTTGTTGAAGGATTTGAAGTTGTTTCTACTGTACTGTTGCTTTCAAACAAATAGATCTTGTTGGCCTGAATTTGAAAATTTGGAACTTTTTGATTGTGCCCAAGATTAAGGCTTTTTGGTGGAGGTGGAGCTTGTGATAAAAGTTGAAGCTCTTGCATTTGACCATAGAAAGTGGAAATAATAAAGCTAGATTTTGAGATTACTGACCTTGATTTTAATTGATTTATCATCTGTGAATAGATTATATGTGGCTTCTCATTCAAAGCTTCAAATGGGTGGAGACCTATCATCATTGTTATAATTTTTATATAACCCTCTCAGTAATCCTTATCCTATACATCTTAAAACCAAGTCAAATAAAAAAAAAACAACAATCACACATGGCATACAACTCAAAGCTCGAACAGTTTCTTTGGGTTATTATAATTGAGGTATTTAAGTCTACAAAATTATTGACATAGGTGTTACATAATGAATTCAGGTGGTTATCTATATCCTGAATAGTTTTTCTTTGTCAAAAGTTTCCTACTTCGTCAACAAAACTCTGTGTTAATTTTGTTATTGTCTTACTTATTTTCAACTCTTTTATTATTGCATATATTAAGAGTGTGGAACTTGATTAGATTTAAGGTATATGCTTTTAAACATATAGAAACAATAATTAGAATATGTCTTAAATTAATGTAAGTTGTTGACGGCTGATTTTGGTCTCAAGGCAATATGAGAATATTACTCCCGAGGCAATCCTCTCTCAATAGTGAATTTGTTCGATTATGGGGGAACCAAAAGCAAATTTAGCAAAAGACAGATAAATACACCATCAACAAAGAATTTAGCATGGTTCGGCGGATCAGATCCAATCTATGTCCACGGACACAAATCGAATGATATTTTTATTACTGAGATATGCTTCTCTGATATCTCTTGTGTTTACAAGTTTGATGATAATGATTCTCATCCACTCTCTCAAAACCCTGCCTTACAAGCACGTTTTCCCTTCTATTTATAATAGTGAAGAAATCAGATTCCTCTTCCTATAAGGATTCCTAGTTGAAAACTACCTTTACTTCTTTTATCCTATTAGGATACTGACTTATCAGTTTTCCCCATGAAAGTATGATAACTTATCATTTTATCCGTAGAAATAAGATTCCTTATCTTCTGGAGCACGCCTCGCCATATGCTCGGTCTTCATGAGATCGGCCATAATGGTCCGTTGAACTGAGAATGCTGCTGTCGATCTGATAATTGCCCGGTCATATGAACTCAAGTGCTCGGTTACCGATCATAATGTGCTCGGCCACTTACTGTTTGGCTCTTAGTGGTCGGGTCGATATTAATGATTTCGATTAAGAAGGGAATTACCTTTTTACCCCTGCCGTACTATTTAAATATCATAGGACTTGAAAATACCGCCAACATAAGTAATCTTTAATTTCTACAATTTTACACATATTCCCCGTAAGTGTATAAGGGTTTAGAACCGTATCGATTTTCAGTTGAGTTTCTTATAAGAACCTAGACATGCGGAAATTTTACATGCTCTGCTTAATCTCGTAAGGGATGCTTTGGCAATGAGTTTCCAATTTTTTTTTTTTTTTTTAAAAAAGAAAAAGATAAGGTTTAGCTTGAGAGGTTGGTAACTCGTCTGATTTTGCAGTGGAAACACACCAGAATTGCAAAGAAGGAAGAGAATTGTCAAGGCCAAGGTAGATGCCGCGGAAAACAAAAAGCTCATTGCTACCCTTCGAAAAAGCGACATGAACGTCGTAGTGAGATTTTCACAAAGAAGTGATTCAGGAAAGTAATTTTCTGTTTTGTTTGAACTATTTTGGTTTTGATGGCAAGTGACAGAATCAACAATCTGATGTCACGGGACACAGGTCTCGAGAATTAGTCGAGGTGCGCGTAAGTTGGCCCGGACACCCCGGTTATCCAAAAAAAAGGAAAAAAACAATCAGACATTTTGGTTTTGAAATTGTTTCATTCAGAACCTGTTTCATTCATTTGTTTTTTTTTTTTTTTTTTTGAAAAGGAAATATTTAAAACCAAGTTACAAAATACAACTGATGCAGGAAGGGAAATCTCCCTGCCAAAATATCGAAACAGATTCATTACAGGCTTTCTTAGCTAACTTATGCGCAATCTCATTACAAGATCTCGGTCGAAACTGAAGCTTTACCATATTCAAAGATCGGGTAGCTCCAAGGATATTATCTATAATCCATCCCAATTCCTTAAGGATGTAACCCTTATCATTCACAAGATTAACCACATTCAACGCATCTGATTCTATAATAATAGGGGATATTAGCTTTGTTTCCATCACTGTCTTCATTCCAAAAAGAATGGCCCTAGCTTCAGCTTCTTCCACATCCCCATAAGAGGCAATGGCCCTAGTAGTGACCGCCACCACTGAATGGTTGTGGTCCTGGATGACCACCCCCAGTCCAATCTTCGTTCCATTTTTGCTGAAGGCAGCATCCACATTAGCTTTAAAACAGTTTACGGGAGGGGGTTCCCATCTTTGCGTATTCAATTCCTAAAATTGGAAGCTCACTGTCCCGTCGGAGTGCTTGACTGCCTCGTAAGAACTGTGAACTGCTTCAGCCCGAGCCAAAATGTGTTTCCAATTCATTGCTTGGCTTCTAAAGATGAGGTTGTTCCTCCCTGTCCAAATGGCCCACATAATCCCAACAAATCTCTCCACTTCATTATTGGTATGCTCGTTGAATAATTGAAGTAAAATAATCGGCAATTCCCTCTTACTCCTGGCAGAAATGAAAGCTTCAAATTGAGAGTGATTCCAGTAGGCTCTTGACGTTTTGCAGTGAAAGAACACATGTTCTGCAGTTTCCTCTGTCTTGAAACACCTCTGACATCTACCTTCTTCTAGCACCCTCCGCTTGACCAAGTTATTAGCTATCGGAAGCAGTCCCGCGAGGCTTCTCCAAAGAAACACTTTGATCTTTGAAGGTAAGCTTAAACCATATATTTTCTTCCAAAGCTTGTCATTTGTTGCCTGTCCAACCGTTACTTCCCCCTCCAAGTTCTTCATGGCTAAATGATAGACTGACTTGACGGTAAACTTGCCCATTTTATCAAAATGCCAGCATATCCGGTCTTCTCTAGGTGGTCTGGGCAATCGAATACTCAGGATGTCCTGCGCATCCACCTCCATGAAGTGTTTCTTGATCAGTCATTCATTCCATCTGTTGTCATCCAGTAGCAGTTCTTCGACTTTGGTATCCAGTGGGAGGGATGGAGCTGAGATGAGTTGGAAGTTGTTGTCTCTTGGAATCCAATTGCTTCCATACACCAAGGCCTTGCTTCCATCACCTACACTCCATCGAATCCCTTTTTTTAATACTTCTCTGCCCCATACGATACTTCTCCAAATAAAACTGGGATTGTACCCCACACCGGCATTGAGGAAAGATGTGTCTCTAAAGTATCTTGCTTTGAGAATGGAAGCCATAAGCGACTGTGGCTGAGTCAGTATTCTCCACCCTTACTTGGCAAGTAAAGTTTGGTTAAAAGATTCAAACCATCTGAAACCCATCCCCCCCTCAATCTTGGATTTATATAACTTCTGCCAACATGTCCAGTGTATTTTCTTCTCTGAGTTCACCGATCCCTACCAGTAAGCATTAAGATTTTTTTGGATCTCATCACACACCCCCCCTGGATTTTAAACACACTCATGGCAAGGTTGGAATTGCTTGTGCGACAGCCTTGATCAACACCTCTTCCCCCCCCCCCCCCCCCCACAAGGGAAAATCCGGCTCTGCCAGTCTTTTAGTTTGTTAATGACTCTCAGTTTCAACTCAGAGAAGCTGCCCTTTTTGTTTCGACCAATCAAAGAGGGAAGACTCAGATACTTTTCGTGTGTAGAGACAGTATTGAGCTGGAAGATGCTTTTAATTCTCTCCACTGTGTTTCCTTGTGTGTTGGGGCTAAACATAAGGGCTGATTTCTCATAGTTGAAGATTTATCCCGAAGCAGTGGCATAAACATCAAACAGCTCCTTTAACTTGTTGCACCCATCTACCGTCGCCTTTGAGAAGACCAGGCTATCGTCCGTAAAAAGCATGTGTGAAGTAGTCCTGAGAAAGCTTCAGCACAGATGATGAACAGATAAGGGGAGAGAGGACAACCTTGTCTCAGACCCCTATTTGGTTGGATAAGCCCCTTTACTTGACCATTAAGCACTATCGAAAAAGTAGGGGTGGATATACAGTTCCAGATTAGGTTGCGGAGGTGTGAGGGAACTCCTATCTTTTCCAATACTCTATTCACGAAAGACCATTCAATCTTGTCATAAGCTTTACTGATATCAAGTTTTAGTGTCAGTGTCCTAGCCTTCCCTCTCTTCATCTTCCTTAGTTTATGTAAGCACTCATACCCAATAATGATGTTGTCCGTTATCAATCTATTTGGAACAAAAGCACTCTGATTTTCTGAGATGATGTCCTTAAGAACGATCTTTAGCCTGTTAGCTATACACTTTGCTATAATCCTGTAGACCACATTGCACAGGCTGATAGGTCTGAAGGCTGTGATGTTCTTAGGGTGCTTGACTTTGGGGATTAACACTAGGAGAGTATGATTGAGTTCAGAGATTTCTGTAAGTTGATTAAGTGCTGTTAGGAAAACTTCAGTAACTTTTTTACCAACAGAAGGCCAGTGTTTCTAATAGAAGATCGCAGGCAGTCCATCCGGCCCCAGTGCCTTGGTAGGGTGCATACTGCTGAGTGCTTCCTGTACATGCTCAGTTGAGAAAGGTTGGTTCAGCACTGTGTACATATTTGTCGGGATCTTATTACAGGTACCCTTGAGTGCTTCATTCATTTGGTCATTTGTTGGGCAAGTAGAATCAAATAATTCAGAAAAGTTGTTACAGATGATGCTTTCAATTTGACTCTCGTCTTCCACCCAGTTACCATGTTGATCTTGTATCCCCTTAATCTCATTTCGGCGTCTCCTAGCTGATGCTTGGGGCATGGAAAAATTTAGTATTTCTGTCGCCGGCCTTGAGCCAAGAAGCCCTCGACCTTTGCTTCCAATAAATTTCCTTTTCTTGAAGCATTACCTCTATTTCTTTCTCCGTCCTAGTAATTTCTTCTCCTTTATTATCTTGATCCCCATTCCTTTTTGCCCACTCCAACTCCTTAAAAGTCTTCTCATTTTGCGTTTTCTGTCGCTAAACTCCTTGACACTCCACCGTGTCAAGAGAGCTTGTGTCATGTTAACCTTATTAGCAAAGCTTCAAATAGGTTGCTGCACTTACTGACCTTCCCTAGCAGTCCAACATTATTTGATGATATGGCTACATTGCTCATAGGAATTCCACAGCTCTTCGTAAAAGAACCTTATCTCCTTTCTTCCTCCCAAAAGGTCTCCCCAAGTCTTACTTTTGATTTCTAACAGGATTGGACAGTGATCTGATCTCCAATGGCTTAAGTTTTGGACATTGAGGTTGTAGTTCATGCTTCTGCACCTAGAATTGGCGAATAACCTATCAAGTCTCTCCTCAATTAATTTGTTTCCAAATCTCCTGTTCGACCAAGTGAATGGGTACCCTTGAGACCCCAAATCCCATAAGTCATACTCTTCAGAGGTTCTCCTAAACTCTGCCATCAGGCCACTGTCTTTATCCCCTCCCCCTATCTTTTCCTCTGAGGCTAAAATCTTGTTAAAATCTCCCCCACACAGCCATGGGAGGTCAAAACATGAGGCCAATCTTTTTAACAGATTCCATGTATTTTCTTCTGCTCACTTTCCGGGTGCCCATACACACCTATAAATCGCCATTTACGTCCATATTGGGAGTTAACAACAGCATCTATATGATGACTGCTAAAAGACAATCCGCACATCACAAAGATTCCTCCATATTAAGGCTAGGCCTCCCCCAAGTCCCCTTCTATCCACGGAAAAACAACAATCAAATCCTAACCTAAATTTAGTCGTCTCCAATTGCTTAGCTACCATTTTCGTCTCGCAAAAAAACACCACCTCTGGATTATAGCTGGAAAGAGTCTCTTTCACAGCTTTGAATGTCCGAGGATTCCCCAACCCCCAGACATTCCAACTTAGTATTTTCATTGAGCTCGGCGAGACTGCTTTGCAGTCTTCGCTGTTTCCGAAGAAACTCCAAGGGTCTCATCATTTCCATTCCATGTGCTCAGCTTAGCAATGCTTCCATTAGTGGGGATCTCAGTACCATCTGGAGGACTGCTGCATATATTAGTGGGAGCTTCCTTACTTTTCTTAACAATTTTCGTCTATTCCCCATCTTCATTTTCCAATTCCCTGCCCCGTTTGCCCCAACTGCTTTTTCGAGTAATGGCCTGCTAGGAGGTAATCTTGCTTTATTTTTCCATTTCACACTAACCTCCTTTTTAAATTTATTAGTGGGCCTGTTGGCTGGGCCCATATTTACCTTCCCTTTGTAAAGTGATCCAAGGGTTAGTTTGTTTTTCATTCATTTGTTACTCTAGTGTTGGTGGTGATTTGAATTTTGAGTGCTCACATCGCTACTTCTCCTTGGAGTGGACCCCAATTGATTGATAATTGTAAATAATTGATTTATTTAGGGTTATTTAAGTAATTTCAATTGAAATGAAGTTTGATTGGAACTTTTTTTTAATAAAAAAAATTAAATGGATCTAGATCCAGGCTTTTTAGCATCTTAAAAATAAAATAAAAACAATTAATATTAAATGTTGAGTTATTTACTGTTAGGATTGGGACCTACTACATCATATCTTTGTTGTGCTGCCCCTTTTTTTGCATCAAATGACAGTTACACCTGTAATGATTTGAGAAATGGACAAAAAAATTTGTTTGATACTTTAAAAAAGACATACAGTCCTATTTTTTAACAAATTTTATTTGTTCAAATTGCCCCGAGGAAAATAAAATTGAAGCGTTCAGTATTAGGGTTGGTGTTCGGAGTAGATCCGGCTACAGTTTCGGTTCGGAGTAGATCCGGCTACAGTTTCGGTTCGGAACCATAACTGGAACCGTAATTAAAAAAAATTAATTTCTAAATTATTTTAAATTATTTTCGATTTTTTTATATAATTAAAAAAAAGTTCGAACTGGAACCGAACCGCTGGCCAAGTCTAGTTTAGAGCACCAATTCGAATCATATTTATTTCTAGTTCATGAATAAGAATAATTCTTTTTTTTTTTCTAGAATATTATGTATTTATGGTATCACCTTTTGTCCTTTATATATATTCGATCTAATTTGATTAGACTGAAACTAAATATGATTTAGTGATATGTATATATTAGACAAAAACTCGGGGATTTACAACATAATGTGCAGTTACAACGTAGGTTGTAATTGACATTGCGAAGCATCACTATAAGTTGTATATTCTCAAATAAAGTTTCTGATCAAGATTTACTGACACGGGTCGGTTACTAAAATCTGCTGAGACCAATGCATGTTGTATATCGAGACTTTGTCTGATAGTTTATCTCAGTAAGCCATGAGTCCAACCGATTCCGGAACCGGAATCGAAATTTTTCGGTTCGGTTAGGGTTCACCCCTGACTGAACCGAAGTAGAACAGCTGAAACCAGACGGTTCTAGCGGTTCTACAGTTTCAACCGAAACCAAACGGTTCCTTTTGGAACCGTAGGGCTCCCAACGGCTAGTAGCCGTTGGGCTAGGAAAGGAGCAACAACTCACTGCCCTAAATTCCAAATATATATATAATTTACTAATTTACCCTTAATAACATTAATAAAACGGCTAGTTTTATGTGCATTTTAAGTATCACAAAAATATCCCAAAAATGTATAAATAGAGGTCATTTTTCAATTTTTCAACACATCAATTCTCAATTCTCTCAATTTCTATGATTCTCTCATCTACAATTTCTCATTCTCAATTCTCTCATTCTTTAAAATTTCTTTAACAAAAAATGACAAGCTCATCTGAGAACATCATGTCAAATATGCCAACCCAAGAGAGCAGTCCTAGTATCGGTACTCAGAAAAGAGAAGCTAAGTCTCGTTCCTTCGATATTTTCAAAAGTCATTTTCATTTGGTCGATACTAAAAATGAAGGTCCAAGAGCAATATGCAACTATTGTGGGTTTTTCACAAATTTACTGGTGGATATGGCAATATGAACAAGCACTTTGAAAGACATCATGCCGCTCAAATTGGACTTGATACAACGCAAACTCAAATGGACAGGTACGCATCATCTAGTAGAGGTACGAGTTCTTTAGATTTACTTAAATATTCTGATGCTAAAAATAGAGAAGAATTTGCTAAATTAACTTGTATGACACATCTTTCTTTAAGTTTTATTGAAAAATTACTTTTACTAATTACGTTCAAAATGCTTTAAATCCTGCTGCTTATAGAATGATTAGAAATACAACAAAACGTCAAATTTTTAAATTATACAAAGATGATAAAATTATTTTAAACGAAACATTTAAAGATATTAAAGGTCATCTTTATATTTGTTTTGATATTTAGAGTTACCATTAGCGAACACACTCATACATTGGTGTGACTTGTCATTGGTTTAATGCATCATAGAACATGCAAAAATGACTTATTGCATTTAGAGTTTTTGATGAACAACATACTGCATAAAATATTTATAAGTGATGAAAGTATTTTTTGATAAATTTGGTTTATTAGGTAAAATCTTAACAATTGATTTTGATAATGCATATGCAAATACTGCATAACAGAAATATGCGAACCAAGTTTGAGGGGTTGATTTTTCATGTTCATTGCACATGTCATGTCCTTAATTTATATCTTCAAGATGGTCTGACTAGTTTAGCACCTTTCATTGATCCTATTAAGATTGCACTTAATTATATTTGGTCATAATCTCAAGTTAAGAGAGAATGGGTCAAGTTTTGTAAATTAAATAGTATTAAAGCAATAAAATTTTCACAAGATATTTCAACACGTTGGAATTCAACTTATTTTCTTTTATGTCAAGCTTTCTAATACAAAGATGCATTATGTGATTTTTTTTTCTTAATATGTTTAACATATCACACTTTTTCCTAGTCAATGTGATATTTGTGAATTTTTTTAGATATTTTAAAAGTTTTTAATGATGCTAAAAATATTTTTAGCGGAATTTATTATCCTACATTACATTTATTTCTTGTTGAAAGTTTGAATATTATTGGTACTCTATATGAGTATGTTGAAAGTTATGATCTTAATGATATTGTTTTGCTTGAAGCTATTGTTGTTATGAAATAAAATAGTTGAATTATTTTAGAGACATTCTATTACTTTATTTTATTGCCACAGTTTTTTATCCAAGATTTAAATTAGAAGGTTTTAATAGTGTCTTACAAGCTTATTATGGATATTTAGAAATAATAGATGAAATTGATATTAACAAGAATAATAGCTAAAATAAAAATCGATTTAATAAATATATTTAATGATTATTTTAGTAGATATAAGTAGCGAACCCGTAAGACAATCAAGACTTAGCGTAGGTGATTGTTGGTTACTACAACGAAATTAAAAAAAATATAGGGATTGCACGACTAACAACCCGGAATTAGATAATTATTTATCTACTAATTTTGAGTTTCCCACTGAAAGTTTAATGAGTAAAAAATTTCAAGTTATTGACTGGTGGAACCGACATCTGTCTTTCTTGTATTATCAATTATTGCTAAAGTGTTACTGGCAGAACTTGTTTCCACCGTTGTGGTTGAGCAAATCTTTAGTATATGAGGCAATATATTGGAAGCGAGATGATCTTCATTACATCCAAGCACTTTAGAAGTAACAGTATGAGTGGATGATTGTACCTGAACTGATCTAAGACAACAAGAAGATGCCCCAATGATTTTGAAGACTTGTTTGAAAATGCATCTGCAAATGCAAGCGGAACAAAAGCTGAAGGATCAACATGCACTGATAATGATGATTGATGATGATTGATCAATAAATAATTGTAAATTTTAATGGGGAGCTATCTTAAAATTGTAACGGAACTACATGAGCTTTGATTCATCTCACCCTTTGAGGATACGTAGGCAACTTAAGTTTTTAAAAATTTAAGTTAAAGCTCTTTAATTTAATAATTTTAATTTTTTTAAATAAGAATTTTATTTGAAATTTAATGTAATCTAAATTCAAATTTATAATTTTAAATAAATTTTTTAATTTCATATTTTTTTTTAAAAAAAAATCATGATTAAAATTTTAAAAGAAAAAGAAAAAAATCGAATGGAACGGGAACCAAACGGTTCAATTCCAATTCCGGTTCTGGTTCCACATAAGTGTGAAACCAGAACCGAATCAAAATTATCCGATCCGATTTCGGTTCCACACTTGTGGAATTAGGAACCGGTCGTTCGTTCCGGTTCGGAACCAAACCAGACCGGTGGCCAGGTCTACCTCTGAGGCTAGTGGGGGCTAATGTGTCAAATTGTAACTAACTGATTTATTTAGGGTTATTTAAGTAATTTCAATTGAAATGAAGTTTTATTAGAACTTTTTTTAATTAAAAAAAAATAAATTAAACTATGTGCGAGCCAGGCTTTTTAGCATCTTAACAAAAAAAAAATTAATATTTAACGTTTACTTATTTACAGTTAGAATTCGAACCAACTACATCATTTCTTTTATTGTGCTGCCTATTTTTCTACACCTCTAATGTTTTGAGAAATTGACATAAAATTCCCTTAATATTTTAAAAAAGACATACAATCCTATTTTTTAATAGATTTTATTTGTTCAAATTGAAGTGAGGAAAGTAAAACTGAAGTGTTCAGTGTTAGAGTTGGTGCTTGGAGCGTCAATCCGGATCATATTTATGTGCGGTTCATGAATACAAATGATTCATTTTCTATAATATTACGTATTTATAGTAGCATCACTTGTATTTTATATACTCGATCTAATTTGATTAGATTAAAACTAAATATGATTTAGTGATATGTATATATTAGACAAAGACTCGAGGATTTATAACGTAGGTTGTAATTGACATTATGAAACATCAATATAAGTTGTATATTCTCAAATAAAGTTCATGGTCAAGATTTACTAACACGGATTGATTAGTAAAATCCACTGAGTCCAGTGCATGTCGTATATCGAGACTTTGTCCGATAGTTTATCTCAGTGAGCCATGAGTCTTCAGAGACTCGTATAGACATGCAAGTGTTTATTCGATTAACACTGAATGACTCACAAAAGATTTCATAATAGATGATACACCTAAGGGTGGCAGAAAAGCCCGAAGCCCGGGCCCGGCCCGGGGTAACACGGGCCCGGGCCGGGCTTCACCCAAAAAGCCCGGGCCCGGCCCGGCCCGGGCTTAAAATAAATAAAAAATATTTTAATTTATAAAATATATAAATTTTTATAATAAATTTTTTTATTTATAATTTTTTATGATAAAAAAATCGGGTCCGGGCTTAAAAAAATAATAAATAAATATTTTAATTTATAAAATATATATATTTTTATAATAAATTTTTTATATTTATAATTTTTATAATAAAAAAATCAGGTTCGGGCTTAAAATAAATATTTAAATATTTTTATTTATATATTTAATATAATAATTTTTTATTATTTATAATTAAAAAATTAGGCCCGGGCCCGGCCCGAACCCGACCGGGCCTGCCAGGTCCGGCCCGATGACAACACGGGCCCGGGCCGGGCTTTGATAAGCCCGGGCCGGGCTTTGATAAGCCCGGCCAAGCCCGCCCGTTGCCACCCTTAGATACACCAACGTGAAAATGAATCTTCTTGATCCATAGACTTAAGATACCACAGTGGATTTATGAATTATTCTCCACACTTTGATGACAGTCTCATCATCGATCTATTTAGGTCAGTCCTCTGTCTGTACGTTGGGTGTGGACTGATACTCATGATATCTGATGTGTATCAAGATACAATCCGATAGTCATGTGTACAAGGCATATGTATCTTGTACGTGTTTGAGATCTGTTAAATCCATGGTCGTGGTACAAAAGCCGAAGCAAATTTTGAGTGTTTTTTAGAGATCGTAAATTGTAAGTCGACTATCTTATACCTATGAGATTTGACGTTTCCATCTATATTCTCGGTATAATATGAATAGTTTGTGACAGAGGGATTATACGTATACAGTGAGCTCGACTTGTATAATTTACGAGTGGGTGAATTATGGACATGGAATTGGATTTCATGAAGGATAAACCTGAATTTTGAGAGTCCCACAATATGAAGTGTATTCGTTGAGCACTTGGGCAACACTTTATAATTAATACCAATTATTCATATTATTTTATCGGATTAAATTAGTTAATTAGAATCATTTAATCGATAAACAAATTTACACATAACAAGGAAATTTTGGTCGTTCTAATGTGTATTTGTATTAAATACATAATTAGATTAGATACACATTCTTTGACATGTTGTATGTTGACACATGTAAATTAAATAATAATTGTCTTTATTAAATGTCATGTTTGACTTTTTATTATTTAACTTACATGTGTAAATGTTTGGTTTTTATTTAAAATATATTAATTGTAATATATGTCAAACTTTTAGCCATGTAGATGGCTTATTTACCATGCATTTTTCATTGATTATTTTGAATAATCAAATTATCTATTTTGTCCCTCAACTAACACCACTACCTAATATAAAATGAAAATTATTCTCTCTCTCTTGGGGTGTGAATGGCCGAAAATCATACTCCATTTTTGAGAGCTTTCAAAGTTCCGTTTGAGAGACAAGGAAAAAAGTGATTAAACTAATAAAAAAAAAAAACTCAATGATTTTAAAGATTTGTAAGGTAATTTTTATTTCCTTCAGTTGGAAAAGGTGTTTTCTTATTCTTGTTTTTCTATAATTGGTCTAGGGTTTCTTTTAATCTCTAAATTTGGGATTTTTTTGGATGGATTGAGTGATTTTGAGCATGTGTAGGTATACTTTGAAATAAAATAGTATAATTTGTATTCAATTTATTATTGGACAATTTAGTTGTCATTCTAGAGTGTAATGACCACTCTTGTTATGCCTAGAATTGTTCTAAAGGTCTTCACTTGTAGTGGCTTCAGTTGGTGTTTGGATTAATTTGATTAATTTAGAGAAAATTGAATTTAAAGTAAGAAAATGATAATTTTGCTCACTATTTTCAGACCTGGAAATTCTAAAATTTTTTTGATGAAAGATTTGTCATTTAGAAGTGTTAGATGTGTATTGGGAGTTAGGATAATTTCCGAAAATTATTTCGGAGTGAAAATAAGCAAAAATTGTGAAAAGCAGAGTTACCGGGTGAAATTCAGGCTAACTGGGTAAAGGTTATCCAAACAATAAATTTGTCACTGTTTGAGCAGCCCTTGGATTGACCGAATATCATTGGGGCTGCCCTGGGCAGTCGATGTGGTTTCAATTGATCCGCTCAGCCGAAAACATATTTTATGTCAATTTGCGGAAAATCAACTTTGTAAAAGTGTCGCGATGTTTTCATAATTAATTATGGCGTTATATGATATCAAATAATATGTTTATGTGAAAAATGAATAAATTATAGATATATGATATCAGATAATTTATTCAGTAACTTTAAAAAAATTAAAATAATAATTTCGCTCAAACCGTACTTCTGTAGCGTATGACCCCATCATTTAGCACATAAGGATGTGGCCTACTTGATACAAGGGATAACAACATTTTAAGTATGATACGAGAATGTCAATACTTTTACATGTTTCATTCAATCAACAAGTATGAAAATTATCCATTTACCCATCCTCAATGTACCAGGCCCTGTATGGGTTACCGTTTATATGAGAGTTTTGCCTCTATTTGAACGAGAATGTTAATATCTATACCTGATCTGTTGGATATAAAAAAACTAACTCATTACCAGCCCTGCAGGACCCATCCCCAAATTGGACTGCTAGGATTCAGGTAGGGGTGTTCACGGGTCGGGTCGGGTCGGGTTTTTCACTTTTTTTTGACCAGATCGGGTCGGGTTATTCGGGTCTTCTGACCCGAAACCCGAAATTTCATAAGATAACCCGCGCGGGTCGGGTCAAAAAAACTGCGGGTCGGGTCGGGTCAACACAATATTAAGTAAAAATAATATATAATTTTATTGGTACAAACAAATTAATAATGAACGTGTAGCTGAAATGGCAAGCTAATCACTTTGTTTGAACAATGTGGCAGGTTCGAACCTCACCACTGTCAATATTTTTTCTTTTTTTTTTTTTAAATAAAAAAATTGCCAAATATGCTGGCAGAGGGATTCGAGCCTGAAACCAACGGCAAGCAGAGAGCGCGCATTGCCAATTAAGCTGCAAATTTTTGTTGTCAAAGTGTACCATTAAAAATATATATACTATTTTTATAATATCATTCACATCGGGTCGGGTCGGGTCAGACCCGATTTTTCTGGCCTAAACCCGTGATCCGACCCGACCTTTCGAGTCGGGTCGGGTCAGACCCGAAATTAGAATTTTAATTTTATAAACCCGACCGGGTCGAGTCGGGTTGTTGCGGGTCGGGTCGGGTCGCGGGTTGACCCGACCCTATGAACACCCCTAGATTCAGGGGACCAATGAAGATGAGGCAATTCGGCTTTTTTTTCATCTGCATCCAGAGATGTAGTTTGGGCATGGAGCCACTTGTATGCGAGTCCAGCACAAATACTTGGAACCACCAAATGTGGTTTCTTCAGTTCACTACAAAATCCTGACAATAGCTATACCTAAAACCTTATTACTTATCTACTAGAAAGTGGCGTCACCCTAAAAATTCTCGAATTAGAAGTACAAACACCAATGTCTAGAGTCGTGGAGTAATGAACAAAGAAGACAATTATCAACAACTCTGGAGAATTAACGGGATCCATCTATCTTAGTTAACAAGATTTTGTACCATGAAATACCAAAAAGATAACGAAAGACTTCTGTAAATATCAAATAAAATACTATCAATATTTTATCCAAGAATGAGATGAGACCAAGAATAAAATGAACAAAGGTAACCGGTACCTGAAACTTCCATGTAGGGAACAGCATCATCTCATCACCCACCAGCCACCACTATGCTAAAACAATAGAATGCAATCATCAACTAATACTCCAGAGCTGTCTACCTCATCCTCTTCATTACCTGCTCAACAATCAAGATCTCCAATCACCGCAACTTAAATGAATACTTCTCATTCTACCCACCCAACCTCTCTTTCGACAAACAACTGAACAAGCACTTATTAGAATCGCTTAAATCACGGCTCACTCTTTGATATCGAAAGCACCACAAAAGTGAATAACATCTTCAAACTATAAATGGCCTGATTATACAGTAGGCTTCATGCAAGATTGAACTTGACAGGTACATTAGAAGGATAGTTTCGAAGGGAAAAATGTTAATCTCTTCTACACATTAAGAGGTTGGAAGGGGAAAGAAGTAGAAGTAGAACTCCTTATCTTAGTAGTGGCAATGTGCTAAAAATAAAAATAAAAAAACACGACCATGGAGTTTCTTTTAGCCAGGTATTGTTTATGCTGCTTGCCATTCAAGCAGAACCGACACAATTTGGCCAAGTTAAACAGAATATAAAGAAAGAGATGCCGATCAGTATAAAATTCATCCATATATATTAAAAAGCAGACTTCTAATGAACTTACTCATAGAACAAAGAAAAACATAGGCAACTAAAGGACCCAGGATACAAAATCTTCCACATCACTACACAAGGGCGGATGATAAATTATTGTGGGAACAAAGTATCTTAACCCAAGACATCAGGGGCTACAATGAAAAGAAACAAATGCCACAAAGAGCTTGTTTCTAGCAAAGTACCATGTCTACAAGAATTTCTCTATGCAGGTGGTCAAAGTAGATTTAGGAACAGCACCGATCACTGCATCTTTCTTCTCGCCGTTATTAAATATCATGACAGTTGGGATGCTCCTAATTCCATATTTAGAAGCAATTGAAGGACTTTCATCAGTATTAACTTTATAGCATTTTAGCTTCCCAGCATATTGCTTTGATAGCTCATCAATAAGAGGGTGGATCATCCGGCAAGGCCCACACCATGGAGCCCAGAATTCAACCAGTACAGGTGATTCAGAGTCGAGAACAAGTGATTGCCATGTTGCATCAGTCACAGCAGGCACTGCAAAATTTCAAGGAAAGCCATATTAATTATGTCAATAATATGATGTGATTGTGCAATAATAATATGTATAAAGTAGAGTTTATCACCATCCATAGTTTGAAAACTCCATCTAATGAGCATCTCAAGGCATCGACTCGCGGGCCATCAGCGCGTCGAGGCTGTCGCCTCAGGCCTGGCTTTCAACGGGACTGTCTCAAAGACCTGAGACGGCCCGTCTCATGATGCCTCGAGTTGGGGCGGCCTAAGGCAGTTTTGAGGCAAAAGCCTCGACCCAAAATCCTTAAAATTGCTATTTTTTAAAAAAATATATAAAACATTATATCAGGAATCTAAAAGTCAAATAGAGAGCATCTGAGCCTGCAGTTGGTGGGCCAAATCCCTCTGTCCAAGTGATTGAGTTGAAGCTTTGGGCATAGAGCGGAGCGAGCCCCGGGAGAGGAGTAGAGTCCAGCAACAAGTTAGTTGGCCGCGCAATTTAGGAGATGGAAAGAGTCATTCGACATCCAAGCAATGGCGCGAAAGCCGTTGCGCGGTAGCGCAGCCGTTTTCTTGAACCGACAAGACCGCAATTCCCAAGGGGAATTGAATAAGGCCTTTACCGAACTCTAGCTAGCATATATAGATGCTGGGGGCATCTATATATGCTAGCATTCCCTACTATTTCCGCGCCCGCGCCTACGCGCACCCCTCCCTTTCAACCCACCCGCCAACCGGGAGTGCATTCAAAACGATGATGGATTGATAGATAGGTCAGAGACAAGGAAAATGCTTTTCGGTGTTTTAAGTTAAGAGGCCCAACTCAATTCCTTTTATAGTTGGTAATTGTTCTTACTTGATCTCATTCCTATTCGTGGTTATGATGTTCAAATAGCGCGTGCTAATCCCTATGTTGTGCGGAGCTGAGCACCTTCTATTCATCTGACTTGAGCTTCTTTATAGTTGGTAAAAAACTACAGAAATAAAACCCTCAATTTTGAAATCCTAACTGACAGCTTTACCTCGATGCGTCGTTGAAAATGTAAAATAATTATTATCTTTAAAAGTAACCAACATATACTATTATACAATTTGTTATTAATAAAAATTATTTGTGATAAAATAAAGCAAATTGACTGAGGCTAAAATTGCGATTCTGACCTTCAACGGCAGTGCCTTGAGCCTCGCACACGATTCGTCCACCGCGACGGAGTCTGAAACTCGAAATCGGACTCTGACTCACCGATCCGATGGAGCGAATCGGCATGAGCTTAAGGCCCTTAAACTCGGCGAATTTTCGGTGACCAGAGATCGAATTAACGGAAGAAGACAAAAGTTTAGCCGGCGAGAAAGCCGGAGAAGCCGAAGCGCGAGGAACGGTGACGCACTCGAGCACGGTAGCCATCGGAGCAAAGAGTGGAGATCCGAAGAGAGTTTTGCGATGCTTGTGGTAAACGTTTTGTGTGTGTGTGGGGGGGGGGGGGGGGTTGATTTGGATTTTAGTTAAAAAAAAGTACGGGGAAGATGATGAGATTTTCTCCGGTGGATATTCTGCAGTGGGTACAAGTAACGAGTAGTATCTTGCCACGTGTCGATCGCAAATTATCAATTATCAAATATTAATTTGATGATGATTTATGATTTTAGCTTCTCTTCTGCCGTCAGAGAATGAGATCTTTACTCGATGAGATGGGATTGGTAAATGGATGAGGTTTAAAAGTAAATATATTGAATTTTAAAAAGTCCAATAATAATTTAAATATTTTTTATTTAAATTCGAATATGAAACAACACATAAGAGTATTAATTCAAAATTTAAAGAACATAACTTTTTCTATTATTACTAAATAACACTAGAATTTGATGATAGACTTGCTTATTTACCCACTCTAATTAGAGGTAGATCTGTGGTATAAATTTTTATTTATTTTTTAAAGGGTAAGCCTAATATATTTCAAACTCTTCTAGTGATAAACTTTATTAAGATATTTGAAGTCTAAAAAACATTCATTAAAAAAAAAAAGATATTGATTTTTAGATAAGAAAACAACTAGATCCTAATATTTTTGATATTGCCAAATGCACAAGTAAAACTACTCGGGCAAACTTGATACATGAATGGTTTAGAGTAATTGAGAAACCAGACCTGTCGAAAGTGCAAGTTTGAAAATCTATTACTCATGGGCACCCACTAATATATTAGCCAAAACAGTGAATATTGATTGAGAGTATAAGTTAAGGGATAAGTATTATAATGAGAATCTAAATTAACTTATAAGTGTTATGATTATCTGATCATTATAGAGTGTTTTTGAAGAAAATCTAATTATATTACTTACAAGAATAGAAACTAAAAATATTTAAACTCTTTACAAAAATCTCACTCTCTAACACTCCCTAAGCTTTCTTCACTTGAAGCTTATTACTTTTGGGATGATATGAGCTTACAACCAAGCTCTGTATTTATAGCAAAATTCTTGCTCAAATCTTCCACACATGAATAGTGATGAGTGGTAAATGTATCACTAGTTCTCACTCATTTGACCTAATATTTTGTATACTTTCTTGAGTTTTGTGAATATTTTGATGTGTTTTCTGTTATTTTGTAGATAAATAAAATTTAAGGACTCTCTGGAGATGATTCAGGGCCAAAATAGTGAAAAATAGACAAAAGGGGCAAAACTGTCATTTGACCCGTCGCGACCGCTAACGTGCGCCAGAGTCTGCTAATGTGCGCCGGGACACGTGGACCAATCAAAGAAGATTTGCTAAAATACGTCGTGCTAACGTGCGCCATGCCACGTGTTACCATCATATGTTGCCGACAGTCAACATTGCCACATCATTGCCATGTCAGCACAATCATTCAGCTGTCGACGCCATCAGGACACGTGTCACAACCTCCGTATTTTGCGTCGTAAATTACAGCGCGTCGCGACGCACCCAGCTTACCAAGGCCTATAAATTCAGCTCGAAATTTCATTTCATACTCTATTCTGAATTCTTTCTTAAGAATTTTAAGTAGTTTGTATCTTGTTTGCTTATTTTTCATTTTGTAATTAATTTTATTTACTTTTACGCAATTTACTACCGAGGCCTATAAATTTTGCTCGAAATTTCATTTCATTTCATACTCTCTTCTGAATTCTTTCTTAAGAATTTTAAGCAGTTTGTATCTTGTTTGCTTATTTTGAGTTTTGTAATTAATTTTATTTACTTTTACGCAATTTACTTTTACGCACAATATTTTTCTTTCTTTATTTTTCAGTTTTTACTTTTCAATAATGAGGAGGTAACTCCCCATTGGGGGGTGGAAGGTAAAGCTTTTATTATCAATATTTAGATTAATCTCCCTTAATTATAATATAATAACTATTTAAAACCTGACTTAACGAGGATACCACTATATTGGTCGGTTGTTAATTAATCATAAACTGATTTTAACTTGACTACGCATGGATACCGCCTGGTTGGTCGGTTGGTAATAAATTATTAATTTGACTTAATTAAGTTACCGCCTATATGGCAGGTTGGTAATATCACGCAAAGTTAATATATTATATTAAGGGAGATATCTAAAATAGTTGTGATAAAAGTTGATCATTTTACTCCAACAATTTCTTTTATTGTACTTTTACATTTTTACTTTTCAGCATTTACTTTTACGCATTTACTTTTCCGTATTTACTTTTCAGTATTTACTTTATGTCTTTTATTTTATTTAAGTTCTTACTCGCCGTAAATATGTGTCGTAACTAAGCCCGTTATATGGGGTTGTGAAAAATTTCAATATCACTGGTTTATAAGAGGTTATTTTATAATTTGGGTAATATAAAGGTTTCCTTATTAAGTCTTAAGCTTAATTATTCTTGTTAACTGCCCACTAATAAGATTAATCAGGTAAACTTAAAATAAACTTGACAAAGGAATTTTATATTTCAGCTTTAGACTTAATAGCCCACGATCTTCCTTGAGGATAGATAACCCTTTAATAGATTTCCTTACAGGATAGACATATACTTGTCAGGCGGGGGTAGTCATAATTGGAACTTAATCTTAATGAATTCAGGTAACTTGGTTGACATAGACATATGGTTTAATTGGGTTACACTGGGATTTTCATCTGACCATCAACAGAGGCTTTTGCAGAATTTCGTGTTCCAGGTTAGAAAACTAATATATTACACAAACGTAAAATAACCACTTCATCTTTTAAAACATATTGAAATGATTCACAACCCTGAATAGTTTCTTAATATTAAATTTTCTTTAATCTACCTTCGCGCCACTTTATTTACTTGTTTTAAATTCAAAGTCACAATTCAAGTCACCATCCAATCAAACAATCAATCCATTAGATACTTGTAATAATTTGACTTCATAAATTGATAGCTTAGGTTTTAAGTCCCAGTGGGATCGATATGTTTTATACTACTTGGACGATACGTGCGCTTACGTTATACACGTGTGACAATGCCGGTCAAATTTTTGGCGCCGTTGCTGGGGACTTATTTATCTTTCACTATTAGTTTTGGGGTTAGATACCTTTACATGTATCTAATTTCTTTTCACATATTGTTTTTGTTTTCTTTTGTTTCAGGTTCTCAGACACTACATGAGATGAACCAGAAGCTTTGAAATCCGACCGCTTGACCCAGAGGTTGAAAGAACCATCAGACAGTTGATAAGGGAAAGGCGAGAAGGCCAAGAAGCACTGATCAACATGGAACCTGAACCTTTAGAAGTTGCACCACCAATTCCCATTCGAGACAGAACCATTCCAGTGGTTGACGGCTTCATTTCCTGTATTGTACTTCCTCCCTTACCAGTAAATACGTGTGACATCAAAACATACATTCAGATGATTCAGCAATCAGTACGGTTTGGGGGGGATGCAACTGAAGATCCTAATGCTCACATCCGCAACTTCCTCGAAGTTTGCGGCACTTTCAATTACAACCGAGCAGCTGAAGAAGCAATGAGACTGCGAGTTTTTCCATATTCCTTGAAAGACAAAGTTAAAGCTTGGCTACATTAATTTCCAACAGGTTCTATCACAACTTGGAACACTCTAGCCATCAAATTCCTTGGAAAGTACTTTCCACCAGCCAGAACTGCAAAGCTGAGGAATGACATCACATCCTTTGTGCAACAAGACTCAGAATCCATCTGCGAAGCTTGGAAAGGTATAAAGATTTACTCCGAAAATGTCCTCACCATCAGATTCCAAAGTGGCTACAAGTCCAAACTTTCTATAATGGACTTTCTGGAATAATGAGAACCACAATCGATGCTACTGCTGGAGGAGCTCTAATGGAAAAATGAGAAGATCAAGTCTGGGACCTAATTTAAGAAATGACCAACAATAATTCCTTATGGCCAACAGAAAGAAGCATGATCCAATGAATTACTGGAATTTATGAAGTTGGAGCCAACACAACAGTGAATGTCAAGCTGGATCAGATATTCAAATATGAAGAAACGGTGAATTATATCAATAATTTAATAGACAGGGAAACAATCCACATTCCAACACATACAACCCATGGTGGAGGAATCATCCCAATTTCGCATGGAGTAACAATTCAGGGCAAAAAAACTATCCATCACCCGGATTCCAACAACAGAACAAAGGTCATGAGCGTGAAAAAGAACCAGGAATAACAGAAGTGCTAGCTTAGTTAAAGAAATATGATGCTATATTTTAGAGCCAATCAGCTTCCATTAAAGCACTGGAGAATCAAATTGGACAACTGATCAATGCTCAAAGTTACAGACCGTCAGGTAACCTTCCTAGCAACACAGAACCAAATCCAAGGAATCGATGGAATGAGCAATGTCAAGCCATTACCTTGAAAAGTGGTAATAAAATCAACAAAGAAGTTGGAATCAAGGCATCCATTGAAGAAGTTCCAAAAGATGCAGTTCCACATATGGAGGAAAAATAAGCAAAGGAAAAAGAGCAAGAAAGAATCACTTTACCTCCACATTTTCCACAGCGTCTCCAGAAAAATAAACTGGACAAACAATTTGCTCGATTCTTGGAAGTCTTCAAAAAGCTGCATATCAACATCTCATTTGCAGAAAAGCCTTGAAAGAAATGCCCTGCTATGTCAAATTCATGAAAGATATTATTTCACGAAAGCGAAGATTGAGAGATTACGAGACAGTAGCATTGACAGAAGAATGCAGTACCATCATTCAGAGGAAACCATTGGAGAACATTATATCAGTAAAGCTTTATGTGATTTAGGTGCAAGTGTTAATTCGATACTTTTTTCTATTTACAGGAAACTGTAAATTGGAGAAGCAATGCCTACCTCAGTCTCTTTGCAACTTGCGGATAGAACGCTTGCATTTCCGAGAGGTGTAGTTGAAGATGTGCTGGTCAAAGTTGACAAACTCATTCTCCTAGTAGATTTCATCACCCTTGACATGGAGGAAGACAAAGATGTACCTATCATCCTTGGGAGATCATTCTTGGCTATAGGTCGAACTGTTATTGATGTACAAAAAGGAGAACTAACAATGAAAGTTCAGGACCAAGAAGTTACCTTCAATGTTTTCAAAGCCATGAAATTCCCGAATGATGAAAATAAGGAGAAATATTTCAGAATTGATGTTGTTGATAGTATCATCCAGGATATTGATACAATTCCCACAGATAAACTTGAAGCTTGCATCACCAACATGACTGACAGCGAGCTAGATGCTGAAATTGTGGAATATATCAACTATCTTGATAAGCCATTCTGCTTCAAATCGACATCACGGGTGAAAAGTCTAGAACTACCGAAGAAAGATCGAATTAAGCCTCCGATTGAAGAACCACCGCAGCTGGAGTTGAAGCTTCTCCCGAGCCATCTAATGCATTCTTATGAAATTCTTCTGAATTACCTGTGATTATTTCTTCTTCGCTAACATTGGAGAATGAAGAAAAGTTGTTGAGAGTGTTACGAGAACACAAGAAAGCCATTGGCTAGACTATAATAGACATTCTAGGCATTAGTCCATCATTTTGCATGCACAAAATTCTGATGAACGACGAGTACAAACCCACAGTGGAGCATCAACGGAGACTAAATCCAATCATGAAGGAGGTCGTGAAGAAAGAAATTATCAAATGGTTGGATGCTGGCATCATCTTCCTCATCTTTGACAGCACTTTGGTGAGTCCTATGCAGTGTGTGCCCAAGAATGGAGGGATTACTGTAGTCACAAATGAAAAGAACGAGCTAATTTCAACAAGAACGGTGACTGGATGGACAATATGCATGGACTACAAGAAACTGAACAAAACAACAAGTAAAGATAATTTTTCGCTGTCATTCATTGACCAGATGCTAGAGAGGTTGGCGGGATATGAGTTCTATTACTTTCTGGACGGACACTCAAGGTACAATCAGATAGCCATCGCCGCAGAAGATCAGGAGAAATTCACATTTACATGTCCGTATGGTACTTTTGCTTTCCGTAGAATGCCATTTGGACTATGTAATGCTCCTGCTACATTTCAACGTTGTATGATGACCATCTTCTTAAACATACTAGAACAAAGTATGGAGGTTTTCATGGATGATTTCTCTGTGTTTGGAGACTCTTTCGACCACTGCTTGTAAAATCTGGAACATGTGCTACAAAGATGTGAAGATACCAACCTGGTACTCAACTGGGAGAAATGTCACTTTATGGTGCAGGAAGGCATCGTCCTCGGATATCGGATCTCACAAAAGGGAATCGAGATAGACAAAGTAAAGATTGAGACAATTGAAAAACTACTTCCCCCAACATCTGTCAAGGGGATTCGGAGTTTTCTTGGACATACCAGCTTTACAAGAGATTTATTAAATACTTCTCAAAGATTGCTAAATCTTTGTGCAATCTTCTAGAGAAAGATGTGTCTTTAAACTTCACCAAAGAATGCCAAGAAGCTTTTGAGATCTTAAAACAGAAGCTAGTTTCAGTCCCCATCATAGTAGCACCAGACTGGACCATTCTATTTAAAGTGATGTGCGATGTTACTGATTTTATTGTAGGTACAATTTTGGCACTATTGAGTTCTAAATAAGGTCCCAAAATCAACAAATCAAGCAATGAATTCGCATGAATACTTCAAAGGAGTAAGGCGGAAACATAACTCACATTGAATGGTTTGGATGCATCAAAGAACAACACCATTTTCTTCCTCCATGGAGCTCGATTTTGGGGCTTCTTGAACTGCAGTGGAGTGCACGGTGGGGGCTGTTTTGGTGCTCTAAAAATTGGCCAAGGTGGTCTCCATTGAAGCTCCAAGCTTCAAGCTTCCATGCTCAAAGAATCACTTCCCTATCACCTTTGTATTCCTCCATGAGTGTGCTAGCACTTAGATCTTGCAACAAGATCATTAGCTTCTCCATTTGCTCGGTCAAACCAGAAGAAAAATGATGAAGAATCGGTCTTGGAGACCTTGAGAGAGATAAGCAATTTTTGGCTCCAAAAATCTCAAAACCGTGAACTACTTTCCAAGAGAGAGAAGATACAATCTTTTGTATTACATTTCCTTTTTATATTATTTTATTTACCAAGTAAACAAAAAAAAGGATATACAAAACTTTTAATTAAAAAAGTCAAAAGCAATAAAGTGCTTTTCAATCACTTCACATCACATCTCTACACTTTAAGTCACATCACTTTAATAAAGTGACATGTTGTCAAGTCACATCACTCAAAGTGACAATTGATTTGACAATTGATGCGACTAGTGATTTGACGCTTGATGTGACTTGCGTGCCGCGCTCGGATTCAAAATACGAATGTGCTCGCAATCACTCTCGGGCTCGGGTTCGCTAATTCTAAATTAATGAATTTTCCGTCGCGTCATAATTAAATGATTACGCCTAGCAAAATCACTATTCACGTCGCTAACGAATTAATTCTAAATTGATTCGTTCGCCCGAATTAAAATCCAATTTTAATTCCGCGTCGAAATCCAATTTCGTATAATATATCGGATATATTATTTTATCGATTAATTCTAAATTAATCGTTCTCTCTCTTTAATTAATATTTTATCCGAGATAAAATATCTCCGTAATTAATCCCAGATTAATTTTCTCTCTCATCGAATTAATCCCAGATTAATTAAAGTGCGAGTCATACGTCATTCGGTGAATCTTCAGGAACCGACCCATGAGATCTCCGGATATGTTGGCAGTAAATACGGTCGTCGGACTATCCGAACACGTAAGTACCTCGTACTACGTTTATACCGATTTACAAGACAAGGTTGGCTTCTAGCAAAGCGCCATGCCTACCCAATTCTCCAGAAATATTCTTATAGGAATATATAGATCTGTATCAAGCGTAGTATACTAAGTATTGTGCATATCGGTCCAGTATCGGATAGTCACGTGCTAGGGCTGGGGCTGGATAAGTGTCTGCCCCGTCCGAAACACATATCGGATGTCTGGTAACATAGTCTCTATAATCGGATATTCATGACCTGGTCACAATATCCCGATTGGTTGCGCAACACTCAAGAGCACTAGTACCGTATCCTGCGTGACATCATCTCCATTATGACTGAAGTGATACTTCCGTCTTGACATCACACCCAATACACTACGACTCTCTGATAAACCCAGAAGTGGTGTACTCAGAACCGGTTAAAGCCCTGTACCATCAAGACCAAAGTCTACCGATTATCGCAAGTATTAGCGATGTAAGTCTCAGGTTAAGATTATACACACCTACCTTGATTTCGGCCTCCCATAGACACATAGTCATAATACCAATGGGATTCCGAGGGGTCTATTCAGAGCGAAGCTGTTTCCCGTACCATCGGTGAAACACGACCTCCTATCGCACTTGCATAAGTATCTGATACTTATATATATGAGAACTATGCCGTTGTGCCCTCACAACGCGCACAAGTGCAATACTAGCCTATTCCGCATTATCGATGTCCAGTCTCGATAATACTCTGGCTAGGGATATTTAATGATTAATCCTTCGGGGATTGATACTGTCTCATATCATTCTCAATCCAGGAACTAATCATAGGGACCTCTCTTCATTTATACATCTATGGTGATCTAATCACAAATGATGAGAGTGCAATTTCCTTGTCACATAGTTAATTTGCTACAACAACATAATGATCTGTGCAAATAGTGACGCTATGGGTCATTTTGTCCAACAGGGACAACGCAAGGCAAAGATTTTCCATATCATTTACTACTCTGGCAGAACTTTGAATGAAGCTCAACTCAACTACACAACCACTGAAAATGAGTTGCTTGCAGTTGTGTTCACTTTTGATAAATTCTGCTTCTATCTGCTGGGTACCAAAGTGTTGATCTACACAGATCATTCAGCAATCAAATACCTGATAGCGAAGAAAGATGCCAAACCCAGATTGATCCGTTGGATACTTCTACTGCAAGAATTTGAAGTTGAGATCCGAGACAGAAAATGGATAGAAAACCAAGTGGCAGATAATTTATCGAGGATCGAGAATGGAGAAACAGCTGTCAAAGAACTTAAAATCAAAGAAACATTTCCAGATGAACAATTGTTTGCCATGAAACAGCATGATGTCCTTTGGTATGCCGACCATGTCAACTACATAGTGTCAGGAAAATAGCCTTTGGAATGGACAACTCAGCAACAGAAGAAATTCTTCAAAGAAGTCAAGCATTATGTCTGGGATGAGCCGTACCTGTTCAAACGTTGTGCTGGTCAATTACTAAGACGATGAGTTTCATAGGAGGAGGTCAATATTGTTTGCAACATTGTCATTCATCATCATACGGTGGATAATTGAGCGAAAATAAAACAGTAGCCAAAGTCATATAGTCAGGTTTGTTCTGGCCTACTCTTTTTAAAGATGTTTATCTATTTGCTCTTCCATATGACAGGTGCCAGAGAACGGGGAAATATTTCAAAGAGAAATGAAGGACCTTTACAAAATATTCTAGAAGTGGAGATATTTGATGTATGAGGGATTGATTTTATGGGACCTTTTGTTCCATCATTCGGAAACCTGTACATACTAGTTGCAGTAGACTAAGTCTCCAAATGGGTTGAAGCCATTGCACTACCATCCAATGATTCAAAAATGGTGATTAAATTCCTTAAAAAGAATATTTTCACTCACTTCGGAACACCTCGAGGAATTATCAGTGATGGTGGCACATATTTCTGTAACCGATACTTCGATGCACTCTTATACAAATACGGAGTTACTCATAAAATTGCCACAGCCTACCATCCACAGTCAAATGGACAGGTTGAAGTTTCTAACAGGAAGGTCAAAAGAATCTTGGAGAGAACCGCTAGATCAACAAGAAGGGACTGGTCTACCAAACTGGATGACATATTATGGGCCTATCGGACAGCTTACAAGACACCCATTGGTATATCCCCATATCGAATGGTGTTTGGAAAGCATGCCATCTGCCAGTTTAGCTTGAACACAATGAGTACTAGGCACTGAAGAAGTTAAATCTTGATCCATAAACTGCAGGAGAGAAACGACTTCACCAACTCAACGAATTGGAGGAGTTTCGCCTACATGCTTATGAGAATGCCAGATTATACAAATAAAAGACCAAGAAATGGGATGAATGAAAAATAATACGCAGATATTTAGAATCAAGGCAACAAATATTGTTAAACAATTCAATGTTGAAAATTTTCCCTGGAAAGTTGAAATCAAAATGGTCAGGTCCGTTTGTAGTTACTCAGGTTTTACCATATGGAGCTTTTGAGTTACTTGATCCCAACACCAACGAAACATTCAAAGTTAACAGTCAGCATGCCAAACACTACTGGGGAGAATCATTTGAGTGCTAAAAAAAAGTGTCACACTTTCAGATCCAGCCTAAAGTTCGGGCAGTCATGTCTAGTTGACGACTTTAAACTTAGCGCTAGCTGAGAGGCAACCCATGCAATTTTTGTATATATTCAGATTTGGTGTGTTTATTTTTGTGTGTTTAATTTGTGTAGGTAAATTCACATTTCATGATGGAAGAAGTTCTCGCAAATCTTAACAAGCAATTTCCTTCTCTCCCTCAAAACTCTCTAATGAAAGTTTACAAAGCTCGCTTGAAACGGATGAGACTACTATTGATTAAAGGTATTCCTAATGACATTTGTTGGATTATTGAAGCACGAGTCCGATTGGCAGATGAGTCCTCTGACTCTTTTATTTCACATCTGTCTGGTTTAGGAAGAAACACATTTACTAAAAAGAGAAGAGCTAAAAGAATGAGTGTTTGTTATAAATATGCTCGCATGACATGTAATACTCGTTGTCGTTCTTTAGGAATGGTGTCTGATAACCATGAAGATGAAATTAAATTCATTAGGGATGGCATTAGTAAGGAGTCTTTGGATGACATATCTAAGAATCTTTAGACGCATTCCAATGGATATGTGCATCATGTAATTCACATGTTACATACACAATTCCGAAAAGAAACACAACAGTATAGTCTCGGGGAATTTGATTTTAAAAGTCTTTGTTTGCTAACTAAACCCGGACCCGGCTCGGATCCACACGATTCGGGTCCTGGTAGACCCGGGTCCGGGATTAAAAAACCGGACCCGAGTCTTTAAAATTCGGACCCGGGTGTATCCGGAGAAAAAAATTAAAATATAATGAAAAATACAAAATAATATGCATATATTAAAAAAAATAATATAATATAATTAAAAATAAAAGAATTGAAATAAAATTAATTAAATTGATAAAATCCAAATATAAATGTAAAATAATACAATTAAAAATTTAAAAAATAAAAAAATAGTAAACTGAGTATCCGGATCCGGACCAGGTAGACCTGGGTCCGAACCTGGATATATTTATCTGGGTCCAGGTGAAGAAATTCCTTGCGGATACGGACCTGGATTCGGATTTTGCCATCCCCAGATTTGGGCACAATGGAGGAAATTTTTACAATACTATCTTGGGGAAACTTGAACATACACCAGAAAACGCTTAGACTATTCAACGCTGATGAATTTATGATTTTCTTTGTGTGTTTCTTGATGATGCCTGGAGAAATTGGTTCGTGTCAAAACCTGTAAAAGAACTCTTTTTTACTACCAAAACTACTGCAGATCTAATTGACCAAATCTTAGCTTTTGAACCACAAATTGACCATATCTTTTCCAAGATAAATTGGTCTGATAATGATCGTGGTAAGAAACGTCGGATAAATCTGGATCTTAGCCTTAGAATTTCTCTTTTAAATGTAGAATTTCAGCTAACCAGGTACTGACTTCTAAACCTATCTTCTATTTTTTAAGACATTGGGGACAATGTCCTATATAGGTTTGGGGGAGAGGAATAATTGATCAGTACCTTGTTTATATTATTTTTATTTGAAGTCTAAAATTTTCGAAAAATTCAAAAAAATAAAACATTTTACAAAAATTTTTTTTTAAAAAAATCTGTTTTTGTGTTTTAAATTTGATTAATCAGGAGAAATTAGTGTGAGATAATTGTGTAAGGAATTTTCACTTCTGAGAAGTATCTCAACCTATTTCGGAACAAGTTAATTTTTGTTTATTTCCTTGAATTATTTAATTTGTGAATTCTCCATAATACTGACTAAAATAGATCTCCATATGCTTAGTTGACGGGTATTATCAACATACAATGTAACATACTGACATGAGTTGTAATTGACAAGTTTGTAATACTCAGTGCTCTAGTTTAATTGGAGGAAGCATTTAAAAAGCAATGGAATAAAAGTCTGAGATCTGAGTTATTAAGTCTGTATGGGTGTTTCAACACCTAGTGTCCTAAAACCAACTGGTTTGGGAGCCACTGACCCAAGCTCGCTACATGGATTGAAGATATTACATATATATATATATATATATATATATATATATCTATATATATATATATATATATATATATATATATATATATATATATCTAAAGTCTGAGTAATTAAGTCCGTAAGGGTGTCTTAACACCTAGTGCCCTAAAACCTACTGGTTTGGGAGTCACTGGCTCAAAGCTCGCTACATGGATGGAAGATATTGTATATAAATAAAAAAAATTAGAAAAATATTCCATTGCCTAAAAAAAGGATGTGATTCTAATATAATTTTAGGACAAACAATTACTCTATTTTCAACTACACTTGTGAATATTGTGGGCACAATGACTTGATTGATACCTTGTTAGTTGTGTATGGAGAATAGTAAAAATAATCGGAGAATTTACTTATTCAGTAATTTAGAAAGAAAGATAGCAACTCTAAACTTGGATAAGAAGTTTCACCTGTTTAGTCACTAACTTGTTTATTCTATTTTCTCTTGTCTTTTTTCTTTTTTGTGCATTAGTTTTACCATCTTTTTACTTTTGTAAAACTTTTATGGGTATCTTTACTGTAAGCCCTCACGAGACTACAACACATCCACTAAGGACACATAGGGATTTAAAGGCTTTTTGCATACGATAAATGCAACTGTGATCCCTACGAAAATGGCTTAGTTTAATTTTATTTTAAGGTTGTTTATGTTATTTTGTTGTTTTGCTCGAGGACTAGCAAAATGATAGGTTTTGGGGTGTGATGAGTGGTAAATGTATCACTATTTTTCACTTATTTGACAAAATATTTTGTATAGTTTCTTGAGTTTTGTGGATATTTTGATGTGTTTTGTGTTATTTTGCAGATAAATAAAGTTTCAGGACTCTTTAGAGGTGATTTAGGGCCAAAACAGTGAAAAACGGACAAAAAGGGCAAAACTGTCATTTGGCTCGTGGCACCGCTAACGTGCGCCGGAGTTTGCTAACGTGCACCGGGACATGTGGACCAATCAAAGAAGATTTTCTAAAATACGCTGTGATAAAATACGCCGCTAACATGCGCCATCATCACTTGCTACCAATAATCAACGTCGTCTCGTCATTGCCACGTCAGCACAATAATTTAGGTGCCGACGCCGCCAAGACACGTGTCACAACCTCCATATTTTGCATCGTAAATTATGGCGCGTCGCGACGCGCAGCTTACTGAGGCCTATAAATTCAGCTCGAAATTTCATTTCATTTCATACTCTCTTCTGAATTCTTTCTTAAGAATTTAAGAAGTTTGTATCTTATTTGTTTATTTTTAGTTTTGTAATTAATTTTATTTACTTTTACGCAATTTACTTTTACGTACAGTACTTTTCTTTCTTTACTTTTCAGTAATGAGGAGGTAACTCCCCCTTGCTGGGGTGGAAGATAAATTTTTTATTACTAATATTTAAACTAATCTCCCATAATTATAATATAATAACAATTTAAAACCTGATTAACGAGGATACTGCTATATTGATCGGTTGGTAATTAATCATAAATCGGTTTTAACCTGACTAAGCATGTATGCCACATGGTTGGTCGGTGGTAATAAATTATTAATTTGACTTAATCAAGTTACCGCCTATATGGAATATTGGTAATATGACGCAAAGTTAATATATTATATTAAGGGAGATATCTAAAATATTACTGATAAAAATGGATCATTTTACTCCAATATTTTCTTTTATTGTACTTTTACATTTTTACTTTTCAGCATTTACTTTTGCGCATTTACTTTTCCGCATTTACTTTTCAATATTTACTTTATGTTTTTGATTTTATTTAAGTTTTTACTAGCCATAAATATGTGTCGTAACTAAGCCCGTTATCTGGGGTTGTGAAGAATTCCAATATCACTGGTATTTTATAGTTTGTGTAATATAAAGGTTTCCTTATTAAGTCTTAAGCTTAATGTTTCTTGTTAACTGGCCACTAATAAGATTGATCAGGTAAACTTAAAATAAGCTTGACAAAGGAATTTTAGGTTTCAACCTTAAACTTAATAGCTTACGATCTTCCTTGAGGATAGATAACTCTTTAATAGATTTCCTTAAAAGATAGACATATACTTGTCGGGCGGGGTAGCCATAATTGGAACTTAATCTTAATGAATTCAGGTAACTTGGTTGACATAGACATATGGTTTAATTGGGTTACACTGGGATTTTTATCTGACCATCGACATAGGTTTTTGCTGAATTTCGTATTCCAGGTTAGTAAACTAATATATTACACAAACATAAAATAACCACTTCATTTTTTAAAAGATATTGAAATGATTCACAACCCTGGATAGTTTCTTAATATTGAATTTTCTTTAATCTACTTTCGCGCCACTTTATTTACTTATTTTAAATTTAAAGTCACAATTCAAGTCACCAGTGTCGTAACTAAGCATGTTATTTGGGGTTATGAAGAATTCCAATATCATTGGTTTATAAGGGGTTATTTTATAGTTTGGGTAATATAAAGGTTTCCTTATTAAGTCTTAAGCTTAATACTTCTTGTTAACTGGTCACTAATAAGATTGATCAGGTAAACTTGAAATAAACTTGACAAAGTAATTTTAGGTTTCAGCCTTAGACTCAATAGCCCACGATCTTCCTTGAGGATAGATAACCCTTTAATAGATTTCCTTACAGGATAGACATATACCTGTTGGGCGGGGTAGCCACAATTGGAACTTAATTTTAATGAATTCAGGTAACTTGGTTGACATAGACATATGATTTAATTGAGTTACGCTGGGATTCTCACCTGACCATCGACATAGGTTTTTACAGAATTTCGTATTCCAGGTTAGTAAACTAATATATTACACAAACATAAAATAACCACTTCATCTTTTAAAAGATATTGAAATGATTCACAACTCTGGATAGTTTGTTAATATTGAATTTTCTTTAATCTACTTTCGCACCACTTTATTTACTTGTTTTAAATTTAAAGTCACAATTCAAGTCACCAGTGTCGTAACTAAGCCTGTTATCTAGGGTTGTGAAGAATTCCAATATCACTGGTTTATAAGGGGTTATTTTATAGTTTGGGTAATAAAAGGTTTCCTTATTAAGTCTTAAGCTTAATGCTTTTTTTAACTAGTCACTAATAAGATTGATCAGGTAAACTTAAAATAAACTTGACAAAGTAATTTTAGGATTCAGCCTTAGACTCAATATCCCACGATCTTCCTTGGGGATAGATAACCCTTTAATAGATTTCCTTACATGATAGACATATACCTGTTGGGCAGGGTAGCCATAATTGGAACTTAATCGTAATGAATTCAGGTAACTTGGTTGACATAGACATATGGTTTAATTGGGTTACACTAGGTAATTACATATGACCATCGACAGAGGCTTTTGCAGAATTTCGTGTTCCAGGTTAGTAAACTAATATATTACACAAAAATAAAATAATCGCGACATCTTTTAAAAAAATTGAAATGATTCACAACCCTGGATGGTTTCTTAATATTGAATTTTCTTTAATCTACTTTCGCGCCACTTTATTTACTTGTTTTAAAAGTCACAATTCAAGTCACCATCCAATCAAACAATCAATCCATTAGATACTTGTAATAATTTGACTTCATAAATTAATAGCTAAGGTTTTAATTCCTCGTGGGATCGATACTTTTTATACTACTTGAACGATACGTGCGCTTACGTTATATGCGTGTGACAATGCCGGTTAAATAGTTTCCACCGAAAGTAATCTTGGAAGCTTGCTCCATTTTCAAACGTGCACCTAAAGTTGGCTTGGAGGCTTGCTTAGTGGTGGTTGGCATTGTTGAATGTAGCTGGATGTAGCTGGACACTTCAATTCTCCCCCTTCAGATGCATTTGAAACAATTTTCATCTGACAGCTATCTCGTCTATGTCTCTACATAGCTATAGCTTATCCCGAGTAACCACATTTGTTCACATATCGACTGGATTCTCATCTGTATGGACCTTCACTAGTCTCAACAGTTGTTGATCCATCACTTCGCGTATCCAATGATAGCGAATATTGATGTGCTTTGTCCGGGAATGATACATTGAGTTCTTTCTCAAATCCAAAGCATTTTGACTATCACAATGTATCTTGTATTCTGTTTGTTTGATCCATAATTCGTGGAGAAAATGATTTAACCATAACATTTCCTTTCTTGCTTCTGTTGCAATATACTCAGCTTCTATTTTGGATAATTCAATATACCATTGCAATCTTAACTTCTATGACACAGCTCCCCCTATAAAAGTATAGATGAAACCAGATGTAGATTTTCTACTGTCAAGATATTCTGCCATATCTGAATCTGTATAGCCTTTCAAGATTGGATCAGCTCCCCCGTAGCACAAACATAAATTTAATGTACCCTTGAGGTACCTAAGAATCTATTTGACTGCCTCCCAATGTCGTTTTCCAGTGTTAGAGAGAAAACGGCTCACTATACATACTGCGTGAGTAATATCTGGCCTAGTACATACCATAACATATATTAGGCTTCCAACTGCTGTAGAATATGGCACTGGTGACATCTCCTCTATCTCTTTCTTGGATAAGGGACACGATCTCTTGCTCAATTGGAAGTGATGTGCTAGTGGAATGCTGATAGGTTGGGCATTATATATATCAAATTTCCTGATTATCCGTTAAATATAACTCTCATGTGAAAGTCATGACTGTTAGTCTATAAGACATGCTCCAAGATCCTAAATGTGATTTTAAGTGTGAAATTAACAAAAAAAAAGTGACGGAATCACTTACATTATTATTTGGGAGAATTTCAAAAATTCTTTTTGGATGAAGCTCCAAGCTTATTGTTTGTATTATTTGTCCCTTGGGTGAGTTTCCCTAAAACCTCATTTGACTCTTCCAATTGCTAGCTTTGTAAAATTTTTGAAGCAAAAATTTTACTATTTTGAGAGAAGCATTCGGCCAAATGCAAGAAAGAAGAGAGAGTTTTATGTGTTGTTACCAAAACTTAGTTTTTTGCTTAAGACTTTTGGTTGTGTGTTTTAGCATTAAATGAATCCAACTACTTCCATAAACTTTTGACCATTGATGTAAGTCATGTGGTCCCACCATATTTAAATTCAAAATATGAGTTGGCTTCTCCAATACACAACTAAGACACGAGCAATTTTATCGGGTTTGTTTAATTCCAATAAAATGAATTTTTCGTCGCGCTATAATTAAATCCAATTAATTAAATAATTATGCCTCGCAAAATTATTACGATAGTCGCTTTCGAATTAATTCTAAATTAATTCGTTCGTCCGAATTAAAATCCAATTTCAATTAATATATCTGATATATTATTTTAGCCACAAATAAATAAATTAAATAGAAAAATCTAATTTAACTATTAAATTTATTTTATCGATTAATTCTAAATTAATCGCGTTCTCTATTCTATATGAATTTAATCCCAGATTAATCCTTGCTGTAATTAATCCCAGATTAATTTTCTCTCTCACAATTAATCTCAAATTAATTCTATCTGAGTCAAATGTCATTGGTGAATTTTTGGAAAGCGATCCAAGAGATTCATGGATATTTTGACAGTAAATACGGTTATCGGACTATCCGAACATGTGCGTACCCCGTACCACGTTCTCATCGATTTACAAGACATGGTTGGATTCTTGCAAAGCACCGTGCCTACCCAATTCTCCAGAAATATCCACCGAGGAATATTATCTGTATCAGGTGTAGTAATACCATTATTATGTAATGCGTAATACAATCCAGTATCGGATGTCACATGCTAGGCCTAGGGCTGGCTCTGTGTCCGCCCCGTACGAAGCAATATCGGATCCCGAGTAAATAATCTCTGTAATCGGGAAGTCATGACCTAGTCATACTATCCAGATAGCTGCAACTTTTATGAGTACTAGTTTCGTATCCTGTGTGACTATCATCTCCATATGACTGAAATGATACTCCCATCTTGACATCACATCCAATACACTACGATTCTCCGTAAACCCATACAGGCGTACACAGAACCTATTAAAGTTCAAGATGACCAGTACTAAAGTAAACTGATTATAGCAAGTAATAGCGACGCAAGTCTCAGGTTAAAGATCACATACACCTACCCTGATTCGGATCCCGAGTAAATAATCTCTGTAATCGGGAAGTCATGACCTAGTCATACTATCCAGATAGCTGTAACTTTTAATAGTACTAGTTCCGTATCTAGTGTGACTACCATCTCCATATGACTGAAGTGATACTCCCATTTTGACATCACATCCAATACACTACGATTCTCCGTAAACCCAATACAGTGTACACTATACATGGCAACGGGCCGGGCCGGGCCCGGGCTTTTAAAAGCCCGACTAAAAAAAAATTGGCCCGGGCCAAACCCGGCCCGAATTGTAAAAAAAATTATAATTAATACATCATACTCATACATTCATGAAATGTAAAAATTGCAAGACAATTTATAAATACATAATATATATATATATATATATATATATATATATATATATATTTTATCAACGAACTAACAATCCAAACTTCCACAAAATCACAAATAAATACATGATACATCAAAAGTTTCAATGTTTCATCCATAAACTAACAATCCAAAATTCAAAAATAAATACATCAAAAGTTTCAATGTTTTATCCATAAATTAACAATCCAAAATCCACAAATAAATACATCAAAAGTTTCAATGTTTCATCCATAACTAATAATCCAAAATTCCACAAAATCATAAATAAATACATCACATATTGTAATGTTTCATCCATAAACTAACAATTCAATTATCCAATGCCACAAACTAATACATCAAACTAATACATCACAGTCTTCTTCCACTTCATCTATCAATTCATCTCCAGAAATTATAAGTTCTTCAGGAATAAGACCTAATGACAAAAAAATATTAAAACATGTAAATCAAAGAAAATAATTAATTAAGAAATCATCATTAAAGTCTTATACCTCGCTCAGAAGCCCATAACCAATTTTGAGTGCACATTATTGCTTCCAAAGTGTCAGGATGTAATTTGGCATGATGTGGACTCAAATGTCTCCCCCCCCCGGTACTAAAAGTAGACTCTAATGCCACAGTCGTAATAGGAATGGCTAATATATCTTTAGCTATCTCAGCCAAAATAGGATATTTTCCTTTATTTGTCTTCCACCAATTCAAAATATTGAAGTCTGGAGTACTAGCAACTAAAGGCTCCTCTAAGTACCTCTCAAGATCGGACTTTGATCTTGTCATATGATTACTTTGAGTGGCAAAAGAATCAAAGTCAGATAAATCTAAAAAGTAAGATGAATCAATGGTGACGGTATTATGAGGATGAACAACTGAAGTAGAAGATTCACCACCAACTAGAGACTTAGCTTCATAATATTTAACTATCTCTTTAGAAAGTTGACGTGCTCTCATAATTTGGCCTGCAACACCCATACCATAAATCTTTGGAAAATAATAATCAATTAACAGCATCTTAAATCGTGGGTCAAGAATGACGGCCATAACCAACACCCCATGAATCTTTTGCCAATATTTCTCAAAATTGGCAATCATAATAGAGGCCATTTGTTTAACTTGAGGAACATGAGACATTTGCCACTCCATCAAAGACATCCTCATTTTACAAGCCAATAGAAAAAACATATTGGCTGTAGGATAGTTCGTACCTGAAAACATCTCCGTCAACAAATAAAATGGACGTAAATATTCTAGCATTTTTTCAGCCATTTCCCATTCCGCTTCAGAAGGCAAACATTTATAATGGGGCACAATTTGTTGCACTCGAGGAAAAACTTTTTTGTACTTAACTGCAATATCAAGCATAACAAATATAGAATTCCATCTAGTCGGATAATCAAGCACCAACTTTCTTTCAGTCTTAATCAATGATTGGCGAGCAGACATCATAAAAGTTTCAATCCTTTTCGGTGTGCTGCTCCAATAAGCAACACTCTCCCTAATCTTTGCAATACCTCCTTCAATCACGGTCAAACCATCCTTTACAATTAGGTTCAAAATATGAGCTGCACACCGCATATGAAAAAATTTACCACCCAATACCATAGTTTCAGTTGAAAGCATTCCCTTCAATCTTTCTACCATTGCATCATTTGTTGAACAATTATCCAAAGTCACCGTTGACAACTTTCGATCTATATTGCAATCCATCATACATTTAATTAAAACTTGAGATAGACACTCCGCAGTATATGGAGCTGGTACATATATGAACCTACATATACATAATGTTTGTAATTAAATGTTAGCATAATCAACAAATAAGTTAAACATAATTTTTTACACAAAATTAAATTACCTTAAGACTCGACTTTGTAAATGCCATGAGTTGTCAATGAAATGTCCTGTAACAACCATATAACCTTTTTTTTGGTTACTAGCAGTCCACATATCAGTTGTAATAGCAACCTTGCTGTCATTAATATTCAACAAATTCATAATTTTCACCTTTTCTAATTTATACAACTTGAAAAGTTCCGACTTTAAAGTGTTTGTGGACATCTTCTTCACCAAAGGTTGCAATAACTCATCAAGTCATTAAAAGCATCATACTCAACAAACTTAAGTGGCAGCTCATGCTTTATAACCAATGACGTAATTTTTTGACGGACAATATTTACATTAAATGATCTAAGCTCAACAGAAGCTGTTTCATCTTTCTGTTTTATAACATTAAGAGATTTTTGAACTGTATCTTCAAACTTAGGTTATTTTTTAGTATAACATTTCTTGATGTGTTTATTTAAGTGACTGGTACCTGTTTCAGATATAGCACTCAATAACTTGGCACAGTGATTACATTTGGCCTTTAATTTCCCACCAATAGTAATCTTCGTAAAATGATTCCAACATTTTGATGTCAGTCGTCTTTTATTATCCATATTTTCTAATGCTACCCCTTTTCTTTTGTTACCATCTTCATCTATTTTTCCATCTTCAATATCAATGATCTCATTTTCTTCATCACTATCCCGACGTACATCTTCGAGGCCATTAAGAAAAACAGGGGAATTTGGCAGTCGAATAGGCGTAGATTCTTCCAAATTAGACATAATTAATTCTGGAAAATTTTTTTGAATAAACAATATGGTAAGATTCGGCCAAGCTTAAAATAATGTTGTGACTTGTGAACTACAAGCAAATAAGTTATATGCCTTTTTAACATTGAATTCTATGTGCCAATTGCCATTGTTTCAATTATATGCCTTTCATTTATAAGCATATTACATTAAACATAATCATGCAATTACGTAAGTATTGATTAATATTAACTGAGTTATAATTAATTAAATTATCTAACAAATTCCACTCTTATTTTCTCTTCAAAATATCCAAATTTAACCCATAATGCATAAATATATCTCTCAGTTATATTTATTATTGGATTCAAGTAATTGTAATATGCAAACAACTTGTACATTTTAATATGCAAACAACTTGTACATTGTAATATCCACTATAGGCAGACGTAGACCTCTTCATTTTTAAACTAATAATAATAATAATAATGGATAACTAATATAAATGTTTCAAGTATAGTATTCTGTATTCCTACTTATATGGAACATAAAAATCAATGATCAAATAATAAGAATCGAATAACCAAGTAACCAACTCATCCAATTCCAGAACACTCCCTTAAATAAAAATCACAGCATACCCAACCCAATGTATACCACCAAGGTACCACATGACATATCAGCATACCTAATGATTTCCCAAGCCTTTTTAAGCATCAATTAACTCCCTAATCATAAAAATTATTCAAAATGAAACAAACCTTACTAGATTCACAAAAATCGAATTCCCCAAATTTCCCCTAAGAATCCATGGTGAGTGATTTGATAGAGGACTGTGTTTCTCATTGATTCCCCAAATTCCTTGCACGATGAATGAGTGTCTGAGACTCTGAGTGACGACTGACGAACTGACGATGAGATTGACGAGTCGAAGAGTGGAGCACAGAAGCACTGAAGCTGTGAAGGAAATAACTCAAATTAAAATTAGGGTATTTGGTAGTCGCTCTTCAATAAAGACACGGTAGATGTTGGGCAGGCAAATCACAAATTTACAATGCACCAAATGGGGGCTAATCACTAATGGGCCTATGGGCCTCGTGAGTGTGTGACAGTGTGAAAGACTAAGTCTAAGAGCAGTAAGTGTGTGTGAGTCTGATATATGTGACTTTTTTTTAATATTTTTCATTTTTTTATTAATTCAAGCCCGGGCCGGGCCGGGCCTGGGCTTAAATCACCGAGCCCGGCCAGGACCCAAGCCCGAGCCGGGCTTGGTTTCTAGGGCCCGGCTCGTAATTTTTATGTCCCGGGCCAGGCCAAAGCCCGACCGGGCCGGTCCGGGTCGGGCCGGGTTTGGGTTTTCCTGCCACCCTTAGCGTACACAGAACCCGTTAAAGCTCCAGACGACCAATACTAAAGTAAACTGATTATAGCAAGTAATAGCGACGCAAGTCTCAGGTTAAAGATCACATACACCTACCCTGATTCGGATTCCCATAGACACATAGTCATACTACCACTGGGACCCCGAGTGGATCTATCCAGAGCGAACGGTTCCCGGTCCAACGGCTAACAGAACTTCTTATTACACTTGCATAAGTATCCAATACATAAATATATGAGAACTATGTCGTTAAGCTTCCATAACGCCCACAAGTGTAATACTATTCTATTTCACATTTTCAATGTCCAGTCTCGATAATACTATGACTAGGGATATTTAATGATTAAACCGTTCTTGGATTAATATTGTCTCATATCATATTAATCCGATTTAATCATATTAACTTTTATCATTAATATATATCCAAATAATCCAATTACAATAATGATAAAATATCAATTTTCTTTTGTCACATAGTTAATTTATACAGAACACAATGTTCTTTATAAATAGTGATGCTATGAGCCATAATTGTCCAACAATGACATCTTTTCTGTCTATCTCGAACTATTTACATTCCAAAAATATGTTGAGCTAGTCCTAAGTCTTTCATATCGAAAGACTTAGAGAGTTCATTCTTCAGCTGGCTGATCTTCGCTGCATCTTGTCCAATGATCAATATATTGTGTACACATAGTAGAAAAGCAACGAAATTTCCATCCGGAAACCTTTGAATGTAAACACACTGGCCCGTAGCAGTTCTATTGTAGCCTTGACTCACCATGACCGAGTAAAACTTCTTGTATCACTGCCTTGGTGCTTGCTTGAGGCTGTACAAGCTCTTCTTCAGCTTGCAAACAAGGTTCTTTTTTTCCTGAAACCTTGAAATCTCCTGGCTGCTCCATATAGATTTCTTCATTTAGATCACTATAAAGAAATATTGTCTTAACTCAGATAAGTTAGATTACCATCAAGCTCTAAGTTTAAACTGGCTACCAATCCTAGAATAACTCGGATTGAAGCTATTTTTACAACTGGCGAAAAAATTTCATCAAAGTCGATTCCTTTTTTTCTGTTGGAATCCTTTAAATACTAACTGGGCTTTTTGTTTCACCATATTTCCGCTGCCATCTTTTTTCATCTTGAACATCCATTTGTTCTTCAGTGCCTTCATGTCTCATAAGTATGGTTCTTCTCCAGAGATTCTATTTCATCCTGCATTGCCTGCATCAATTTTTCTTTGTCTTTATGAGATACAGCTTCCTTGAAACTTTATGGCTCCCCCTCTTCAGTAAGAAGAATATAGTCAGATCCTAAGTATCTGTTTGATGGAATCCGGCCTCGCTCAGATCTTCATACTGGAGGATTATTGGTTTCTGGTGGTCTAAAGTCATCTAGATCTGTAGATGATCCTGCAGCCTCTGATGGATCGGGTTGCAGCTCTCTCTGCTCAACACCACCTTCCTCCTCTGGTTATGCTTCTGGCATATCATATACTCATCATTATCTAGGGCCACTCGTGTTGGTGCTGAGGTTGTATCTAGAATTGAATCGATTTTGTCGACACTGTAATTAGAAACTATTTTGGGTTTTTCAATGTCTTTTATTGTATGATCTTCAAGAAACACTACATCCCTGCTTCTGATGACATTCTTTTCCTTCGCGTCTCATATCCTGTATCCAAATTCCTCGTCTCCATAGCTTATGAAGATGCATGGAGTAATTCTTACATCGAGCTTCTATCTGAGCTTCTTCAATATGTGTGTAAAGGCTAAACAACTGAATATTCTAAGGTGAGAATATGAGAGATTCTCACCAGATCATACTTTCTCTGGAATTTCAAAATTCAACGGTATAGATTGTGATCTATTGATCAAGTAGCAGACGGCACGAACAGCTTCTCCCCAGATTGGCTTTAGCGGCTTAGTTATACTGATCATGCTTCTAACTTTCTCCATAATGGTGCGGTTCACTCTTTCGGAAACACCATTTTGTTGTAGGATGCGTGGAATAGTCTTTTCATGTCGAATCTCATGACTTCCGCAATAGGCATCGACACCTCCATTATCTGTGTGGAGGCACTTCAGTTTCTTCCTTGTTTCACGCTCGACCATGCCATGGAATAATTTGAAATAATCCATGACCTGATCATTTGTTTTCAGAATATACACTCATACATTCTGAGAAGCATCATCAATGGAAGTCATAAAGTATTTGTTACCCCCTAGTGAATTAACCTCCAAGGGACCACAAATATCAGAGTACACTAGACTGAAAAACTATGATCTTCTTCATAGAAGGGAAATTAAAAGAGACTCTATATTGCTTAACGAATAGACAGTGATTGCAAGGATCTAGAGCAGCATTCTTGGAAATGTAGACAACCCTCTTTCACTCATGTGATCGAGTCTCTAGTGCCACAGATTTTGAGAAGCCTCTCGTTCAGCTACATTGAGGCTTTCTACCAGGAGTGTTCATGGGTCGGGTCGGGTCAGATTTTTTTAAAAATTTTGTGAGACCCGATAGGGGCAGGTCACATGGAAGTCGGGTCGCGGGTCGGGTCAAGCGGAGGTGAAACCTGATCTGGTTCGGGTCGGCCAAAAATAATTATTTTTAAAATGATTTAATTATTTTAAAATATAAATATTAGTTATTTTATGTCCCAAAAATTATCATATATATAAAGTTTTAATACAACAAAAGTAATAAATAAATGAAATAATTGTAAAAACTTTAAAAAATAATAAAATTTTTAGAAAAATAATAAATTTTTTATAAAAATAATAAAATTTTTAGAAAAATAATAAAATTATTATAAGGTCGGGTCGGGTTTCAGTATCAAACCTATTGTCCAACCCGAAAATTTCGGATCGGGTCAATTTGTTTTATTTTTTTAAACCCACCCGGGTTGGTTCGGGTCGCGGGTTGACCCGACCTTATGAACACCCATACTTTCTACACATATCCTCACAAGAGTCTTGTATAAAGTGCCACAAATATGTCATCAAGCAATGACCATGGTACATTTTATCATTCTCCAACTGTCATTGGTAAAGTGGCTAGCATAGCCCTATTTGTCAAGAGCTACCCCCGAGAGTAGATTGAGTCGAAGTTCTGGAATATATCTCACCTCCTTCAGGGTTATTGTATACCCTACATTTTTCTGCAACTGAATTTTACCAATTCCTATTATCTGAGAGGAACTGGTGTTTCTCATCTTCACTACTCCAAAGTCTCATGCTTTGTATATTGTGAAAAAGTCCATGTGAGGAATGACGTGGTAGGATGTTGTAGTATCTGCTACCCACTCAACATCTTGAGTTACAGTTGAAGGCATGCTTCTTCCTGGATGGAACAGATATCTACATTTTTTGAGGCAACTACTAGTGTCTCTGCATCATTGTTCTTCGACTGGGAATTGCCTTGACCCTGCTCTCATTACAGTTTTCAGCAATTCTTCTTTAAGTGACCTTCTATACCACAATAGTAGTACTTATCGGTTTATATTTTTCGTATGTTCAGCTCATGTGAAGTTTTCAGTTTGTGTACTCAGTTTATGTCTCCATTTGTGTTTTCGTTATGTGTCTCCATGTGCTAAATTTGCGTGTTTTTTAATTAACATTTACATGAGTTTTGATGTTAATTTATGGTTTTCAGTTTATGTTATGTATCAGTACTGTAAGTGAGTAATTTTACATATGTTTAAGGTAGTTTGAAAGAAAATGGATTTCGAATAACTTGTTTTGTTTATATGAAAATGATATGTTTTCATATCAGTGCTTGATACATGTTTTTCCCATTTTATAAACTTTTATTATGTTTCAGCTGGGGCAGTTGACGACATGTTTCCGTCATGGAGCCTGATGAAAGTTTTATGGTTTTGACCCTCTATGGCGCTTGATCTGATGACGTCCCTCTACCCTCTATTGACATGATCCTATTCGTACATTATCTGGTCGGATGCATAGGACACCTGCTTATTTTTTATATGGTTTTCTGAAAGAAAAAATGGAATTTTGATTTTAAATTTATTTTCTGATAGATGTTATGTATGTTTTCTTTGATGCTATTTTAGTTCTCAGTTCTGTTATGTTCTAATCTCAGTTGACGTTATATAATTTATAGTCAATTTATGATTTCTGTTAACGTTAATAAGTTATGTTATGTATTCTAATGACGTTAAGATGTTCTCAGTCAATTTTTGGTTAACGTTATTCAGCACATATCTTTTCAGGTCAAGATGATGTATTTACAGGTCATGTCTCAATTTTGTAACTATTGATGTAATTTGAGTTCATGTCGTATTTTTAAGTCTTGATGTGTTTTCAAATCTTTAGTTATGTTTCGGTTCTCTGTAATCTGTCATGTTATAGTGTTCTGATTTTTGTTATAGAATTTTGTCACGTTACAGGTTATCGGATTCTGTTTAGACTATATATATATATGATCTTGAATATATGTTACAGTCTATATATGTATATGATGTTCCTGTTCAGTTTCTTAGTTCTGTTAAGATCATCTGATCACGTTTGACATTGTTCCCAGCTATATTCATATGTATATATGTATGTGATATATCATTTTGATATTGTTTTCAGTGTTCACTCACCAGATATTTTAAAAAATCTTATCTCCTTACTCTCTAGTGTTTGTGTTGTAGGTTCAGGATCCTGCTTTCGAGGATAAGCTTGGGAGGAGATAAGTGTTGGACAATTATGACCCATAGCGTCACTATTTGTACAGATCATGGTGTTGTTGTACAAATTATCTATGTGACAAAGGAGATTGCACTCTTATCATTTGTGATTAGATCACCTAGATGTATAAATGATGAGAGGACCTTATGATTTGTTCCTGGATTGAGAATGATATGAGACAGTATCAGTCCACGAAGGATAAATCATTAAATATCCCTAGTCTAGGCATTGCATTTTTGCATATCAGCCCGATGATGAGTCTCGTATGGAGACAACTACTTCTTTAGTCATGAAAGCCGCGGGAAACGAACGTTGGAAGGGTAAAGTTGGAAAATAGAATTTTGTTGGATTTCATCTGAGTTGTTTAGCTTCGGCTGCTTGTTGGACTTCCGTTTCAAAGCTTACCTAAGGCCCAAAACCCAAACCAAACCCAAAATACCCAAGTCAAACCAAGTCAAACCAAGCCCATGCCCAAGGGGGGTGATTCACGCCCATAGTGACTTTATTTAGGTATATGCACATTTATCACATGCTAAAATCTTGTAAAAACCTTACCTAAAAAAAAGAAATCAAATCAAATCCCTACCAAATCAAATCCAATCCCCACCCCAAATAAGGAGATCTATTCCTTATTAAGAAGATGTCACCATCAATAGAAATCCTACTCCTAGTCGTATAAGGAAAGCCTCCTCTCCTTTGCCTATAAAAAGAGCCCTTCACCCCCATTCACAAGCCTAGCTCACATACCTCTCTCACACGCCTAAGACATCTCCATTGCCGCATCTCCTCTCATTCACCAATCCCCTTTCACGCCCAAGCCTGAAACACAACCCTCCTTTACCGAGTTCCAGCCCTCATTCATAGCCCTAAAACACCCTCAAATAAACCTTATTCACATCCTTAAAGTCGTGCAAAACATCCCCCAAAAGCAGCCCCAATTGTGCGCCCAAGTCAGCCCTGAAAACGGCTTCACTGCACTAGTGGACTGCCGAGTTTAGCCTATGTTCTGGTCAGTTTTTGTTGCGTCCTTAGCCCACAAAACAGTCCTAAAATCACCTAAACACCATCCCAAAAACCTCCATAAAGTTTCCCTAAAAAATCCTTACAAACGCACCCCCTGAGCCTTCAAAATCACCCAAAACAATCCACTAAATCACCAAAACAGTGACCTGAAAAACAGCAGCAAAACGACTTAAAACAGCAGCCCAAGCATCAAAACAACGAGGAAAAACATTGAGCAAACAAATCGGAAGGTATCGGATCATTCGCCCTTACAACGGACGTGTAACACCCTTTCTCGAGACGACAAAAGAGGTTAGACCTGAGGGCACCCCTTTTCTTATATTCTTTTGTTTTATTTTATTTATTTTAAAATATTATTGCATGAGAGTCGTTTGAGGCATGATTTGATTGTTGGATGAGCGGGACATATGTTCCCTTTTGTGGTATATCGGATGAAAACCCGGACGTAAATTCCATAGCCGATTCCGAATGGATGGTAGTATGGTCTGCACTCGGGATACAATACCACGTACCACTTAAGATACATGTATCTCGTCTCATCCAAATTTGTATTTGAGCATGTTATAGTCCTTAGGTTATTCGTTTATTATTTTAAGCATGTTTTAATTTAGTTTTGTTATTTAATTTTAAAGTATGATTATGTTCTTTTTATGCATGATATTTAGTTTAGTTTATATTTATGTTTAAATAATTATTTGTTTACGTTGGTTTGATGGCTTAACATGTTCGATGCGTGATATTGCGTGTTTGTTATTTAAAAACTTACTTTCAAGCATGCAAACCTAGATTAGAAGTTAGTTAGACGGAAGCATATTAGATCTAGGTGACCTTTGAACATGATTATTGAGTAGATGCGGTCGATTTATTGCACAAATTATATCATCACAATGACATAAGTAAGGGACCATTCCGAACCCAACGGTTTGAGGTCTTCCCTTGCGAGGGGTGAGTGCGGCCTTAAACCTTTGTCCCGGTTCACACTGGGTGGCGACTCTATTATTCTCCGGTTTAGTTCCCCGCGGACTATTCTGTACTCTCAACTAGGCAATGAGTCTAGAACAGCATGCGTCGCCCAAGTTCTGTGTCCTACAGTCTGGCGACTCCACTGGGGATAGAGAATCGGCCTCGAAATCATGTCTTGTATTGTTTATAATTATGCATTAGTTGACCGTGTCTATAGTGGGTTGAGGGGGTTAATCAAAGGCTTAGTTAAAGCTAGGTGATGGTTGGGTGTCTTTCTTCATTCACTACCTTTCGAGGAAAAGCTGTGAAGGCACCTAGACGATCATTACCCGTAGCTTGTTGTGATCGACTAGTTTGGAGGACTCGTTGTTTATTCCTGTCACCAAGCGATAAGAGCCTAAGAGGCTAGGGTACTTAAGAGAGCCTCGCTCCACACTCCCTCTGGGGAATCTACAACGGGAAGTCCATTCGACAGTCAGTCACACACCATAACTCGTTGACACGTACCGTAAGGTATAAAAAAAGGTGCGCTCACTTGGTCGTTTGAACCCTTGAGTGGGGAGTCCTAGTCGTGAGCAAACTTTCGTCAGCGAGATCCTTTGTCTGCGCCCCGTGAACTCACTCGTGAACCTTAGCCATAAAGAACCTGTAGTTAGTCATCTTATAATTATGTGTCTGATGGACCACCGTCATTTGGATCCAGTTGGACCTTCTGTCAAAGGGTATGAACTTGTTGGGCCATTTAAACTGGGACAAGTTTGTGTCTTTTGACAGTTGGGCCAAAAGCTTCTAAAATACCGGTGGGCCATTTTGTGAATGGGCCTCTTATTATTTGAAGTCATTTAGCCATATCATCGCAAAAGTGTAAACCTGTTGGGCCTTTTCAACTGGGACAAGTTTGCACCACGCGATGGTGTGATTGAATACTTTGAAATGATAATGGGTCAAATAGTTTAAAGTTTCTATTTTTATAATTTTATATATTCCATGCATCGCATACATCTAATGCATCACATGCATACATGCATCATGTTACCCTTGTGTCTTAAAAGCCATCATAGATGCCCGTTGGGTTAGGAAAAAGAAGTTAGGGCATTCCTTGGGAAAATCCAGTATATCAGCTGTTTCATCGCTAAGTTAACATCGGTGTGTGAGCCCATCTTCAAGTTATTGAGGAAAGACCAACCGGTAAAATGGAACGAGCAGTGTCAGGAAGCATTTGACAGAATAAGGGTATTTGGTGAAACCTCATGTGTTGAAACCTCCGAGACAGGGTAGGCATTTGGTACTTTATTTAGCTATTGAACCTGAAGCGCTGGGGGCGATGATGGTACAAGCCGATGAGACGGGAGTAGAGCATGCTGCCTACTACCTCAGTAAGAAGCTGCTTCCGTACGAAGCTCGCTATCAGGAAGTGGAGAAGATTTGTCTAGCAGTAGTATGGGCATCCAGGAAGTTACGCCACTACTTCCAGTCTTACAAGATCCAAGTGGTCGCAAAGAAGAATCCTTTGAAGTACTTGCACTCAGTACCCTCGCTGGTTGGGAAGTTGGGCAGATGGTTAGTGCTGCTGACTGAATTTGACATCGAGTACCTCACCTCCAAGGTGATCAAAGGGCGAGCCGTGGCAGAATTCCTGGCCTTGCAACCTGTTGAAGGGGATCAGTACAAGTTTGAGTTCCCCGATGAAGAAATCCAAGCTATAGCAGTCCAAGGATGGAAGATGTATTTTGACGGAGCAGTGAACTGCAAAGGAGCCGGAATCAGGATTGTAATAGTCACCCCTGAAGGAGAAACTTTGCCTATGGCCAAAAGGTTGACATTCGAAGTGACTAACAATATGGCTGAGTATGAAGCATGTGCATTCGGGTTGACGGCATTGATAGCCTTGAGGGCTAGGGAGTTGAAGTTTTCGGAGATTCAATGTTGGTGATCCGACAGAAGCAAGGAGAATGAGAGCTAAAAGAAGAACGGTTGAAGCCGTACTTGTTCCATCTTATAAGTCTGGCACAGACTATCCCCGATTGCAAATTTCAGCATTGCCGAGAGAGGAGAATCAGATGGCAGATGCATTGGCAACACTGGCCGCTACTTGGGAAAATCCAGAGAAGCTGGTGATGAGACCGCTTGTGTTGACAACGGCAAGCAAGCCAACCTATGAGATAGGAAGAATCATGGAAGTGGAGGTTGATGATGGGAAACCTTGGTATTATGATGTACAGAGGTATTTGGAACGTGGGGAATTCCCCGAGGAAGCAAGCAGAAAAGACCGAGTGGCCATTCAGAAATTAGCTTCTAGGTATGTGAGTCTGAAGGGAGAACTCTACAAGAGGCAAGCAAATGGGATTCAGCTAAAATGCTTGAAGAGAGAAGAAGCTCGAAAGGTGATGGAAGAAGTATATGCGGGAGTATGTGGGCCGCATATGAAAGGATTGAACTTGTCCCGTAAGATTGTGAGACAAGGCTTTTACTGGTCAACCATTGAAGCTGACTGTGCGAAGCTGGTAAAGCACTGTCACGATTTTCAAGCACACGACAATTTGAACCATCTGTCGCATACAAAGTTGCACGGGCTGTCAGAACCATGGCCTTTCTCAGCTTGGGGATAGATATGATCGGGGAGATTCGACCGAATGCATCGAATGGGCATCGCTTTATAGTAGTGGCCGTAGACTACTTCTCAAAGTGGGTAGAAGCCGAATCTTTCCGCAATGTTACAGCAAAGCAAATGGTGAAGTTTATAGCTCGGAATCTCATTTACCGGTATGGTATGCCGCACCATGTGGTCACGGACAGTGGAGTCTAATTTCAGGGAGAAAACCAAGGCGATGCTACAGAAGTATGGAATCGGCCATCACAAGTCCTCACCATACAGGCGCAGGCTAAAGGGGCAATCAAGGCAGCCAACAAGACGATAAAAACAATCTTGGCAAAGATGACTGAGAATTACAAGGACTGGGCTGACAAGCTACCATACACCTTGTGGGGATATAGAGCATCTATGAGAACGGCAATATGAGCCACGCCATATTCCTTGGTTTATGGAATGGAAGCGGTACTGCCGGTGGAAATGGAGATCCAGTCCATGGGGGTATTAGTAGAAGCAGAGTTGCCTGAACAGGAGTGGACCTCTCAGAGGTTTGAACAGTTGGCTCTGATGGATGAGAAGAGGATGAAGTCCTTGCATCACATGCAGATCTATCAGAAGAGGCTAGCTCGAGCGTTCAACAAGAAGGTGCGGCCTACCAAGATCAAGAAAGGTGATCTCGTGCTTAAGCAGTCGAAGCCATTGACGAAAGACCCAAGAGGAAAGTTCAGACCGAATTGGGAAGGATCGTACATTGTTCAGATAGTTATGGGAAACGGAGCAGTGAGACTGTTAGACTTGGAAGGGAATGTGTTCACCGAGCCGATCAATGTTGACAGATTGAAGCTATATTTTGCTTGAGGGACAGAAGACTGAACAATCACCCACAGAAGACCTAACCCGACGGGATAAAGAAAACTCATGCATGCATGCATACATATAACCCATTATTGCATTCTTTCTTGTGTTTTGTGTTTTGTATTCACAGGTTTCGAAGACAGAAAAGAAAAAGCGGCAAAGACAAGACAATCAGAAACAGCGAAAGCACTGTATTGAAATTGGGTAGAAATCCTAGGGCTGAGGTCCACATCGTTGTTAAGATTCAGATGGTAATCTGAGGGTTGAGGCCCATTTTGAGTTTGAGTTTCGGGTATGGATCCCGGGGGTGAAGCCCACATGGTCAGCAGTAGAGAGGAAGAGTTCATTTGAAAAAAAAGTGAGAAAGAAGTCTTTAATAATTCGATATATGTCCGGTGATGACATTGTGTGCTATAAAGAGAAGCCTTAGAAGCGATGAGTGCTGTAAGTGTTCTTCTCCGGTATGCTGAATAGATTGATCTTGATTAGACTCACAAAACACTTGAATACGGGATTCCAACAGCGGAGGCCTGAGTGGTTGATGAGATGACTTGTTGAAGAGATGGTAGATCGGTGAATGACCATTTGCCTGGATGTCCACCCTGGATTACGAATGCTACGATATATGATATGGTCAGAAATGAGAGAAATGTCTCTGCAATGAAAAGAAAAGAAAAAGGAAAAGACCGCCTATAACCGATAAGCGTGAAGCTACCCATGGGCGAGTATTAGGACCACCATGAGGAGAAATCCTACCTTAAAGGGTAGGTGTGTCAAAAAAAAAGGAGAAAAGCAAAGAAAAGAAAAGAAAAAAGTTCCAAATGAGAAGAAAAAGACAAGAGTGAAACGCAAGAGACCATATCATGTTGAGTATGCTGAAGTAATCACAGAATGTGATTAAGACATTCGCGTTGGTTAGACCCACTGATCCGATTCTCCGAAGCAAAATCATCAAATTGGCTTGCTTAAGGAATAAGCTGGAAGGTCCTTGGCACACACACACTATGAGTCTAGTTCGGATCACCCATTCAGACGATCGGAGTTGAGCATATCGAGTACTTTGAAGATTCTATGGCTTTGACACCAAGCATTCGTTGAGGACGAAAAATATAATTTAGTTATCAAAGATTATCTTGTGAGAGGAATTGCAATGTGCTGAGAGGAATCATCAGCATCAGTATTAGTTTCTGCCGAGTATGGCATTCTGGGGGCGAGGCCCATATTACATCAGTGTCAGTTTCTGCCGAGTATGGAATTCTGGGGGCGAGGCCCATATTACATCAATATCAGTTTCTGCCGGGTATGGTATTCTGGGGGCGAGGCCCATATTACATTAGATCGGTCTCTGCCGGGTATGGCATTCTGGGGGCGAGGCCCATATTACATCAGAACAGTTTCTGCCGGGAATGACACGCCGAGAATGGCACTCCGAGAATGGAGATATAGTCCAGGAATGGACAGTCTGGGAATGGACAGCTCGGGAATGAGCACGCTGGGAATGGCACTCCGAGAATGGAGATACAATCCGGGAATGGACAGCTCGGGAATGAGCACACCGAGAATGGCACGCCGGAAATGGCACTCCGAGAATGGAGATACAGTCCGGGAATGGACAGTCCGGGAATAGACAGCTCGGGAATGAGCACACCGGGAATGGCACGCCGGGAATGGCACTCCGAGAATGGAGATATAGTCCGGGAATGGACAGTCCGGGAATGGACAGCTCGGGAATGAGCACGCCGGGAATGGCACTCTGAGAATGGAGATATAGTCCGGGAATGGACAGTCCAGGAATGGACAGCTCGGGAATGAGCACGCCGGGAATGGCACTCCGAGAATGGAGATATAGTCCGGGAATGGACAGTTCGAGAATGGACAGCTCGGGAATGAGCACGCCGGGAATGGCACTCCGGGAATGGAGATCGGTTCGGGAATGGACCACAACACGGTGACAGTTCGGGAATGGACTTCATCACATCATATCACAGCAACACTCCGGGAATGGAGATCGGTTCGGGAATGGACCACAACACGATGACAGTTCGGGAATGGACTTCATCACATCATATCACAGCAACACTCCGGGAATGGAGATCGGTTCGGGAATGGACCACAACACGGTGACAGTTCGGGAATGGACTTCATCAAATCACATCACAGCAACACTCCGGGAATGAAGATCGGTTCGGGAATGGACCACAACACGGTGACAGTTCGGGAATGGACTTCATCAAATCACATCACAGCAACACTCCGGGAATGGAGATCGGTTCGGGAATGGACCACAACACGGTGACAGTTCGGGAATGAACTTCATCAAATCACATCACAGCAACACTCCGGGAATGGAGATCGGTTCGGGAATTGACCACAACACGGTGACAGTTCGGGAATTGACTTCATCATATCAACTCAACACAGCACGGTAAGCCAAGTGGCAGCTGGCGAGCCAGGTAAGTAAAAATGCATTGCACATACTTTGATAGGAATTGTCATTGTCACACACTACACAAGTCCCATCAAAGTGAGGGCGACTGTAGGCATTGCATTTTTGCATATCAGCCCGATGATGAGTCTCGTATGGAGATAACTACTTCTTTAGTCATGAAAGCCGCGGGAAACGAACGTTGGAAGGGTAAAGTTGGAAAATAGAATTTTGTTGGATTTCATCTGAGTTGTTTAGCTTCGGCTGCTTGTTGGACTTCCGTTTCAAAGCTTACCTAAGGCCCAAAACCCAAACCAAACCCAAACCAAACCCAAAATACCCAAGTCAAACCAAGTCAAACCAAGCCCATGCCCAAGGGGGGTGATTCACGCCCATAGTGTCTTTATTTAGGTATATGCACATTTATCACATGCTAAAATCTTGTAAAATCCTTACCTAATAAAAGAAATCAAATCAAATCCCTACCAAATCAAATCCAATCCCATCATAAATAAGGAGATCTATTCCTTATTAAGAAGATGTCACCATCAATAGAAATCCTATAGAAATCCTACTCCTAGTCGTAAAAGGAAAGCCTCTTCTCCTTTGCCTATAAAAAGAGCCCTTCACCCCCATTCACAAGCCTAGCTCACATACCTCTCTCACACGCCTAAGACATCTCCATTGCCGCATCTCCTCTCCTTCACCAATCCCCTTTCACGCCCAAGCCTGAAACACAACCCTCCTTTGCCGAGTTCCAGCCCTCATTCATAACCCTAAAACACCCTCAAATAAACCTTATTCACATCCTTAAAGTCGTGCAAAACATCCCCCAAAAGCAGCCCCAATTGTGCGCCCAAGTCAGCCCTGAAAACGGCTTCACTGCACTAGTGGACTGCCGAGTTTAACCTTCTGTTCTGGTCAGTTTTTGTTGCGTCCTTAGCCCACAAAACAGTCCTAAAATCACCTAAACACCATCCCAAAAACCTCCATAAAGTTTCCCTAAAAAATCCTTACAAACGCACCCCCATGAGCCTTCAAAATCACCCAAAACAATCCACTAAATCACCAAAACAGTGACCTGAAAAACGGACTTAAAACAGCAGCCCAAACATCAAAACAACGAGGAAAAACATTGAGCAAACAAATCGGAAAGGTATCGGATCATTCGCCCTTCCAACGGACGTGTAACGCCCTTTCTCGAGACGACAAAAGAGGTTAGACCTGAGGGCACCCTTTTTCTTATATTCTTTCGTTTTATTTTATTATTTAAAAATATTATTGCATGAGAGTCGTTTGAGGCATGATTTTATTGTTGGATGAGCGGGACATATGTTCCCTTTTGTGGTATATCGGATGGAAACCGGACGTAAATTCCATAGCCGATTCCGAATGAACGATAGTATGGTCTGCACTCGGGATACAATGCCACGTACCACTTAAGATACATGTATCTCGTCTCATCCAAATTTGTATTTTAGCATGTTATAGTCCTTAGGTTATTCGTTTATTATTTTAAGCATGTTTTAATTTAGTTTTGTTATTTAATTTTAAAGTATGATTATGTTCTTTTTATGCATGATATTTAGTTTAGTTTATATTTATGTTTAAATAATTATTTATTTATATTGGTTTGATGGCTTAACATGTTCGATACGTGATATTGCGTGTTTGTTGTTTAAAGACTTACTTTCAAGCATGCAAACTTAGATTAGGAGTTAGTTAGACGGAAGCATATTAGATCTAGGTGACCTTTGAACATGATTATTGAGTAGATGCGGTCGATTTATTGCACAAATTATATCATCACAATGACATAAGTAAGGGACCATTCCGAACCCAACGGTTTGAGGTCTTCCCTTGCGAGGGGTGAGTGCGGCCTTAAACCTTTGTCCCGGTTCACATCGGGTGGCGACTCCATTATTCTCCGGTTTAGTTCCCCACGGACTATTTTGTACTCTCAACTAGGCCCTGAGTCTAGAACAGCATGCGTCGCCCAAGTTCTGTGTCCTACACCTAGTCATAGTATTATCGAGATTGGACATCGATAAATACGTAAAATACTAGTATTGCCCTTGTACGCGTTGTGAGGGCATAACGACATAGTTCTCATATATTTGGGTATAGGATACTCATGCAAAATAGGAGGTTGTGTTTCACCGACGGTACGGGAAACAGCTTCGCTCTGGATAGACCCCTTCGGAATTCCATTGGTAGTATGACTATGTGTCTATAGAAGTCTGAAATCAGGGTAGGTATATTTGGTCTTAACCTGAGACTTGCACCGCTAATACTTGCGATAATCAATATACTTTGGTTGCAATCGTCCAGGGCTTTAACAGGTTCTGTGTACGCATATACTGGGTATATTGAGAATCGTAGTGTGTTGGGTGTGATGTTAAGATGGAAGTATCACTCCAGTCATAGTGGAGATGATGTCACGTAGGATACGGTACTGGTGCTCTTAAGTACTGCAGTCATCAGGATGATATGACTAGGTCATGTTCAACCGATTATAGAGACTAGTTACCAGACATCCGACATGTGCTTCGTACAGGGCAGACACAACTCCAGCCCTAGGCCTAGCACGTGACAATCCGATACTGGATCGACATACACAATACTACGTATACTACGCCTGATACAGATCCTTTATTCCTGTAAGGATATTTCCGGAGAATTGGGTAGGCATGGCGCTTTGCTGGAGGCCAACCTTGTCTTGTAAATCGGTAAAACGTAGTACGAGGTACTTACGTATTCGGATAGTCCGACGATCGTATTTACTGCCAATATATCCGGAGATCTCATGGGTCGCTTCCCAAAGATTCACCGATGATGTATGACTCACACTTTAATTAATATGGGATTAATTAGCAGAGAGAGAAAATTAATCTGGGATTAATTTCGGAGATATTTTATCTAGGATAAAATATCAATTAAAGAGAGATAACGATTAATTTGGAATTAATCGGTAAAGTAATATATTCGACATTTTAAACGAAATTGGATTTCGACGCGGAATTAAAATTAGATTTTAATTCGGGTGAACGAATTAATTTAGAATTAATTCGTTAGCGACGTGAATAGTAATTATGTTTGGCATGATTTTTTAATTAAATTAGATTTAATTACGACGCAACGGAAAAATCGTTAATTTGGAATTAACGAACCCGAGCCCAAGATTATTTGCGAGCACATTCGCATTTCGAATTCGAGTGCAGCACGCAAGTCAAATCAAGCGTCAAATCATTAGTCGCATCAAGCGTCAAATCGCTAGTCGTTTCAAGCGTCAAATCACTTGTCACTTTGAGTGATGTGAGTTGACAACTTGATTAATTGAGTGACTTGACCACTAAATGGATGTGACTTGATGTGAATAGTGATGTTGGTGGTTGGCTTTGATGGTTTGACTTTTGTAAAGCCAAATTCATTCCAAATGCATTTGAAATTAAATGTGTGTATAAGATACACAAATTTGGAATCAAACCATAAATTCTCACTTCCTCTCATCTCTCTCATCCTCACGCCCTTGGGGCCAAATGCTCACTGTTTTGTTCCAAAAACCGAGCAGTGAAGGGAAGCTAGAGTGGGTTTTGTGGCAAAATCACAAGTGCTAGCACACTTACGAGACATACGAAGGTGATAGGGAAGTCCACCCATGAGCCGGGAATCAAATGACGAAGCTTGGAGCTTGGTTTCTTGTTGATTGAAGGCCGAACCAGTGAGCTTGGAGCAGTCCACTGTCGTGAGCTGCAGTGAGCAGAATTTGGAGTTTCGTTCGTTGCCGCGTCGCTCAACCGATCGATGTGAGTATTCCAGAACTTCGTTGATATGTATTCGCACTTATTTCATGCTTATTATTGATCTTGGGACCTTAATAGACACCAACAATGGCATCTAGAGCAAGGTTTGAGCATGAAAAGTTCAGGGCTTAAAATTTGGGTAAAATCATTTTGAGCATGATTTTGTGAAATTGGATGAATGAATATGCTTAAATGTGTTTTAATTTAAGATTGATTTGAATAAAAATTGTTTGGAACATTTTTCCCCAAAACTTCTTGCTTGGCCGAGAGTTATGCCCTATTTAGTCTTGGTGTTTTTTGATTTTTTGATTCATTGGATGAGTTAGAATCATTCGGGAATGTGATTTAATGTCGATTGTGGAATTAATTGGATTGAATTCGAATCGGACACAAAACCTCTCCCTTAGCTGAGACTTTAAAGCATGTAATTGGGTTTGAATTTAATTAAATTGTGTTGGACCTGATTTAATATAAATGAGCATGATTTATTGTGGGTATTGATGTTTTAGAAATGTTAATTTGGGTAATTAATCATGTTACACACTTTGGAAATTAAATTGGGAATTTGGAATTTTATGATTTAATTATTTTGGACATATTTTGTGAAATTGGGCTTAAGTGTTGTAATTGGACTTATTGGGCTTTGTTGTACAAAGTTGGGTTTAGGCAAAATTGGTTGGATCCAATTAGGCCCAAAACCACTTCCATAAAGCCCAAATGCGACTTAATAGACCTTTAAAGTTTAATTGGGCCTAAATTGATTTCAAAGGCTTATGGGGTAACTCCCGGATTGGATTTCGGTTATTCGGTTTGACCCGAGTTGACCAAAAGTCCATGCATTGAGAAATTAATTAAAAGCCCATTGGACTTTAATTGAATTGACGTTGGACGTTAAACGGGCTTTGAGACCCGTAACGATTAAATTTGGAATTTAAGTCGTAAAGGTTTATTAATAAAGTGTAACATTTAATTTGGAATTAATAGAGGATTAGAATTAAATACACATTAAATTGGATTTAATTTTATAGTTTAATTTAATTCGAGAATTCGTACTTTGAGTACTTATTCGCAAAACGAGTTTGACTCGAGCAAAATCAAATCGTTGTTTTAATATTGGATGGTCACTAATTATCAGATTAATTAATTTGATTAGATTGATTGATAACATGCTTGTGTGAATACATGGTTGCGATGTATGAATAATGTATATCGGATGGATATTAGAAGGGTGGGATAATTTTAGAAATTGTTGTAATAAATTTGATTTATTAATTGGACCTGCGTGTCCAGCCTTATCACCTCCTTATTCTTTGTATTCTCTTCTCACCTATTCCCCTCAATGTAAATGAGGTTCCTTTAGAAGTGTAGTGTAACGGGTAGAAGTGATACATGTGCTAGCGGGAGAGATAAATGGAGAGATTTGATATAGGATCAATGTGTAAAATATCCATCTGCATATCATTATTATTTTTCATATGCGCTTTATTATGTGTTTAGAATGCATGTTTAAGGGTGTATGTTGATGAGACCTTAACAAAGATATAAATTGGTTGCCAATTTGCACTCGAAAAACCCTCGTAACATATTAAGCGTCTTTCCTTCCATTGAGTGATTCTCACTCAAGATCCGAGACTGGCATTGGCTTGTTGGCCAAAGTCAAGGCCTTTGTCCGTCGAGGATGTGTTTGAATCACGAAGACTTTGTTCCATATTTGTGTCTTGTCCAAGTTGTGGTTTGTTGGCCAAAGTCAAGACCACTTCTTGTCCATTGACATTGATTACGAAGCTTTCCATGGTCAATGGGTCGCGCTTAACTGGGATCACTAAGTTTGTTGTGCCAAAGCCAAGGCTTAGTTGATTCAGAGGAAAAAGGTTAGGTAATACATTGGATGTATTGGCATTTATATGATATATGTTTCGGACTTGGATGTCCCCCTACTGGATCTAGGAATTGGATTGGATCCAATTGATCTTAGAGATCTACCTAGTTAATTACCATACAATTTGTTTGCCAAAGTCAAGATTGTGTGATATTTAACGGGATCCTAGCCCACTAGGAAACACGGTTTCCCGAGTACTCGACAGAGAGTTAGAGGCTCGTCGAAAAATAGTGGGAGGCAAGAATTGAATTTGCAATATTCTTTTAATTACGCGCTCAAAACAAATATCATTCGTCAAATAAATTAAATGTTAGTTGGACTAATATTTAAATGTTGTTATAATAAATAGTTGGACTATATTCAAACTATTCATTTATAATTGGATTATAGAAATCAATATAATTGATTTTAATTTATTAAATTATAGTTGATTAAATAGTTGGAGTATTGTATCATTATAATAAATAGAACCTAAATCGTTGATTAAATAGTTGGACTATTAGAATCAAGATGTAAATGAAAGATTGACATTTAAAGCATAATCCTAGGGAAAATGTATTTAAATGGTTTAATTTTTAAATTGGGAATAAATTTCAGGATGGTCCCGGAAAATATAAGTTACTTTATTTGATAAAATAACATATTATGCCTAAGGTCGGAGTTAAGCAAATAGTCGAGCATAATCTTTGGAAGATTTATGTAATGATAACTTTAGTGCTTAATCCATTAAGCTTGTCGCAGTAGACTCCTTAATTTCTTTGTCAGAACAAAGGATTATATCCTTCAAGTATGATAATGAAATTGAAAGATCTTCATAAATCTATGCTTAGATTTTAGAAGTACTAAATTGCAATAGTAAACTCTTGGAGGGTTAATGACTATTCTCAAGGAGATAAAGTCAAAGTTTGCAATTAGGCAAGTAGCGCAAGACGCACCTTACTTCAATATTCTACAAAGCCAAGGCTTGGCCAAAGGCTACTGGAATGTTGAAAAGGGTAAAGGCAAAATCATTATAATCTTCTGGGAAGATAAAGGAGATATCCTAAAATATCTGCTTAAATTGTGGCAAACGGGATCGCGGAAGTGTGACTGCCGTTTGGACAAAGCAGACATGAAGGAATTGAAGACGGGCTTGGCTCTGACTTCAAATATGTTTGTCAACATTATGTTCACTACTAGTATTAAAATTAGATTTTTAATACTTAGTGTGGTACATAAACATGTACTGATGTGCAGAATCTGCTGTGAGCAGGATACTGACTTCAGTTGAGATTTTATCTGCGGATTGGAAACGGGATGAAAGTCGCTGTTTTAACCGTAGATACCTAAATTTGAAAACTGTTATAATGTAGCTAGTTTGACTAGAAATATTATCTCTATATCAGTGTTCAATCCGTTGCAGATGTTCCTTTATATTCTAGAACACTAAAGTGTTTTAATATATAAAGATGATATTGAGATAAACACATTAGATGTGAATAACAATATTTATATTTTGAATATAAATAAATCTCAAACATATCAATTGACAAACAAGTAGCTCAAACTGATTTGATCAGAAGAAACTAATTGTGGCATTGTTGTTTGGGACACAATGAAACAAGACTCGTATATCCGTACTTTTGAAGAGTGGGCACTAGGACTAATTTTATTCCATTCAAATAAAATCTACGAATCTAGTTTATTGGGTAAAGTGCCCAAAAACACCTTTACTTGGTAAAAGTGCAAATACCACAGATCTGTTAGCCCTAGTTCATAGTGAAGCAAGTGGGCCCATGTCTAGCTAGGCTAGAGGTGGATATGAATATTTCGTGACCTTTACGGATGTGGCATCACGTTATGGTTATGTGTTTCTTTTGAAACACAAATCGGAAATTTTTAAAGCTTTGACACGAAATAAACAAACAGATCGGCTAAAGTATTAAACTATCAAGGTGAGACCGCGATGGAAAATACTTAAGCGATAAGTTTCTTAAATACTTGAAAGAGTATAATATTCTTTCAAATGAGGACTCCTCCCGGAACACGTCAATTTGACGGTGCGTCCGAACAGGATAAACCGAATCTTGTTGGACATGATAAGGTTAATCATGAGTCGCTCTGAGCTACCATTTCCTTCAACGGATAAGCATAAACAGTGCAGAACTTATTTTGAATAAGGTTCCATAAAAATATGTTTGACAGATTACATGTTAGATATGAACGGGAAAGAAACCAGGTTTCTCATCCCTGATAATTTGGGTATGCTGGACATATGTTTAGATGATACCAAACTAAAACCCAAATTGGATAAGTGCCAATTGTAAGTTATCCTAGGGATACCATAAGTATTGTACTTATACATTTCACCAGAGAACAATTAGATTGTTGCTCGCCATGCGGTTTTCCTAAGAGAAATACTGATATGCAGTGGTAATGGAACATAAATAGTTCATCAATGATGAAACTATTACCAATAATCTTCGAATACACAGAACCGCGTAGATCGGAGAGAGTCAGAAAATAACCCGGGGTATGGGTTTCTGATCTCACCTCATAAAGATATCTATCTTATTGAGGTATACCAACTGACTACGTATGAGGTAGTGATACAAGGTATCGACTCCCTATTATGGCAAAGTGCCATATGAATCCGAATGGATTCCATGTATATCAACAAGTTTGGATACTAGTTGTTGTACCGCAAGGCATCGTGCTTATAGGTACTATATAAGTCTTCAAGGAAGACATACATGGATGGCAACATACCAACGTATAAAGCTAGGCTTTTAGCGGAAATGTATCGTTATCGACATTATGTTGATTACGATTCAACCTTTTACCTGTTGCCACGGTAAATCCATTTGGATAATGCTTGCTAAAGCTGTATTTTTCATTTATGAAATATAACAGCTTAACTGAAAATCGCTTTCCTTAAAAGGAAACCATTTGGAGGATGTTTATACCAAAACTAGCAAACAAGGTTTGCAGGTTATTCGATCCATGTTTGGATTGAAGCAAGCATTGAGTTCTTGGAATTACCATTTTGATGTAATCATAATGGTGTATGATTTGATTCAAAACGAATAAGATTTTTGTGTATATAAGGAGGTTAGTGGGAGCGCACTGACAGTGGCTGTCCTATAAATAATGATAATCTGTGATTTCTTGGAAATGATATTCCCATAAAAATACAATCGGTGAAAGCTAGGCTTTCGAGAAAACTCTCCGAGAAACCGTACATTGAAAAAAATATACGACCTGGTGTCTCATATGCTTTGAGCATATGGATTCACAAACAGGCCAATCCAAGTGATAGTCACTGGATTGAAGTTAAGAACATACTTAGTATCTTAGAGAACTAAGAATGCTGTCTTAATCTGTGGAGAAGGAGAACTTGAAGTGACTGGGATCACTACTGCAAGTTTCCTAAACCGATAAAACGACTTTAAGTCGCAAATGGTACTATACAGTTTGAATAACGGAACAGTGAGCTGGAAATCTTCCAAGCAAGATACTATTACCGAATAAACAACAAATGCGGGTTATTGCTGCAGCTGGGGCAGCAATAGAAGCCATTTGGGTTGATAATAAATCTAATTAGATTAGATATAGTTCTGTTAGCAGCTGAGCTAGGCCTCAGCACATGCTAAAGAATTAATGGTCTCATCAACGATCCAGATACATATTTCGATATTCATCTGATTCGTTCGTATCATACATCATGGCAATGTGATGATCGAATAAATCGCATCAGATGATAATCATGCAAATCCGCTGACGAAAGCATTTCTCAGCAATTTGAGCCAACCGTACATAGTTCGGGTGTAAGACACTCGAGTGACTGACTATAGGTCAAGTGGGAGATTATTGGACAATTATGACCCATAGCATCACTATTTGTACAGATCATGGTGTTGTTGTACAAATTAACTTTGTGACAAAGGAGATTGCACTCTTATCATTTGTGATTAGATCACCTAGATGAATAAATGATGAGAGGTCTTTATGATTTGTTCCTGGATTGAGAATGATATGAGACAATATCAGTCCATGAACGATAAATCATTAAATATCCCTAGTCAGAGTATTATCGAGATTGGACATCGATAAATACGTAAAAGACTAGTATTTCACTTGTGCACGTTGTGAGGGCATAACGACATAGTTCTCATATATTTGGGTATTATACTCATGCAAGTGTAATAGGAGGTTGAGTTTCTATATTTAGTCCCAAGATCAAATCAAGTATTGAAAAGTGAATGAATAATCAAAGAAGAGTGGCGGAAACAAACTTACATTGATCGGCATTAGGAAGCGTCAAATGCCCAAATTTTCCCTTAGTATTCGGCCAAGGTGCTCCGAGGAAAATGATGATCAAGCTCCAAGCTTTTGAAGATTCCAAGCTCTCAAGTTGGTTTCCTTAACACCTTGTATGATTCATTTGATGAGTGCTAGCTCTATGAAATTTTTGCAATAAAAATTCACACTTCCTTCCTTGTATTTTCGGTGAAGAAGAAAGAAATGGGGAGAGTTTTTCTTGCTAGGTTTCGGTCAAAGAGAGAGAAGAGTGAAGCTTGTTAATTTGATTTCCAAAATCAATTAATTGATATACCAAAAGTGTATTTGGTAATAGGTCACTCAAGCTTGACATTGGAGTGTATTAGAAGCCACCAACTAATTCCCCTAAACCCATCAACCAAAAGCTACTAAGGGTGACAAGTGAAGTGACATTTGATGTGACATGTGGGCCCCACTCGATTCCAATTGCGAGTGGGCCCGCAAACACTCACGGGCTTGGGTTCGCTAATTTCGAATTAACGAACTTCTGTCGTGACGTAATTAAATCGAATTTAATTAAATAATTATACATAGCATAATTACTATTCACGTCGCTAACGAATTAATGCTAATTAACTCGTTTGCCCGAATTAAAATCTAATTTTAATTCCGCGTCGAAATCTAATTTCGTATAATATATCGAATATATTATTTTATCAATTAATTCCAAATTAATCTTTCTCTCTCTCCAAATAGTACTTTATCCCAGATAAACTCTCTCCGCAATTAATCCCAGATTAATTTAGCTCGAATCATACGTCATCGGTGAATCTTTGGGAAGCGACCCAAGAGATCCCTGGATATGTTGGCAGTAAATCCGGTCATCAGACTATCCGAATACGTGCGTACCTCGTACTATGTTTTTATCGATTTACGAGACAAGATTGGCTTCTATCAAAGCGCCATGCCTACCCAATTCTCCAGAAATATTCTTAATGGAATATACGATCTATATCAGGCGTAGTATACCGTAGTATTGCGTATTGCGATCCAGTATCGGATGTTCAAGTGCAAGGCCTGGGGCTGGAATAGTGTTTACCCCGTACGAAGCACATATCAGATATCAAACAACTAGTCTCTTTGAATCGGATAATCCTGACTATTTCATATTATCCCGATGGTTGCAACACAATAGAGAACTAGTTCTGAATCCCCGCATGATCATCATCTCCATATGTCTGAAGTGATATTTCTGTCTTGACATCATATCCAATACACTACGATTCTCAATAAACCCAGAAGAGGCGTACGCAGAACTTGTTAAAGTCTTGGACGACCAAAACCAAAGCTTATCGATTATCGCAAGTACTAGCGATGCAAGTCTCAAGTTGAGACCAAATACATCTACCCTGATGCGGACTCCCATAGACACATATACATACTACCAATGGGATTCCACTGGGTCTATCCAGAGCGAAGCTGTTTTCCATACCATCGGTAAAACACGACCTCCTGTCGCACTTGCATAAGTATCCAATACTTAAATATATGAGAACTATGTTGTTATGTCACAACGCGCAAAAGTGCAATACTAGTCTATTCCGTATTATCGATGTCCAGTCTCGATAATACTACGACTAGGGAAGTTTAATGATTAAACCTTTATGGATTGATATTGTCTCATATCATCTCAATCTGAAACTAATCATAAGGATTTCTACTATTTATATATCAAAGTAAATAAATTACAAAACGATAAAAGGTAATTTCATTACTACATAGTTAATTTTGTACAAAAACACAATGTCTTTTACAAACAGTGACGCTATGGGTCATAACTGTCCAATAATATGATGTGATATGATATGTTATTTGGATGATTGGAATGAATGGATATGATATGGTTTCGGTATGTATGCCTATGATGATATGTAAGTGTTCTGAGGCTGGGGTGATGGGGCAACCCATCACCAGCTAGTAGTATTTTCGTTATGTGTTCTCCATGTGCTAAGTTTACATGTTTTTCATTGACTTTTTCATGAGTCCTTATGTTAATTTCTGGTTTTCAGTTCTGTTATATAGTAATCCTCTAAGTGAGTAATTTTGCAAATGTTTTAAAGTATTTGAAAGAAAGGGGATTTCAAATAACTTGTTTCGTTAATATGAAAATGATATTTTCTGTCTCGGTGCTTGATGCATATTTTTCGTATTTTATAAAACTTTTATTCTTTTTCTGTCGGGGAGCTTGACGATATATTTCTATCATGGAGCCTGATGACAGTTTTATGATTTTTTACCCTCCGTGCCATTTGATTTGATCTATGGTTTTGACCATCAGAAAATAACAGCCCGCTACTTTCTATCGACATTGTCATGTTCGTACATTATCTGGTCTGATACGTGCGGCCTGACAATGGAAGCCTGTTTGTTTTTTTTATATGATTTTCTGAAAAAAAAAATGAAATTTTGATTTCGAATCCATTTTCGGATAGATGTTATGTACATTTTCTTTGATATGATTTAATATTTTAATAAGTCATGGTTTCTTTGATGCTATTTCAATTTCTCAGTTATGTTATGTTTTGACCTCAGATGACGTTAAATAATTTTCAGTCAAGTTATGATCTCTGTTGACGTTAATCAGTTATGTTATATGTTCCGACGATGCTAAGATGTTCTCAGTCAGTTTTCTGCTAACGTTATTCAACACATGTCTTTTCAGGTCAAGATGATATATTTACAGGTCCTATCTTCATTTTGTAACTATTGATCTAATTTGAGTTCCTAACATATTTTTGAGTCTTGATGTGTTTTCATATCTCTAATTATGTTTCGGTTCTTCGTAATCTGTTATATTATAATGAAGGGGTATCATCAACGACATGGTGTCGATTACGACGAAACTTTCTCACCCGTTGCCATGATTAAATCCATTCGGATAATGCTTGCTATTGCTGTATATTTCGATTACGAGATATGACAGATGGACGTTAAAACCGTTTTCCTTAACGGAAACCTTATTGAGGATGTTTATATGCAACAGCCTGACGATTTTATCGTGCCTAGACTTACAAATAGGGTTTGTAAGTTAAATCGATCCATTTATGGATTGAAGCAAACGTCGCGGTCTTGGAACCAATATTTTTAATGAGATCATAAAAGAATATGATTTCATTCAAAACAAAGATGACCCTTGTGTATATAAGAAGGTTAGTGGGAGAGCACTGACTTTTATTGTCCTTTATGTTGACGATGTATTGCTTATCGGCAATGACATTCCCATGTTAACATCGGTGAAAGCTTGGCTTTCATTGAAATTCTCCATGGAAGATCTGGGAGAAGAAGCCTTTATTCTGGGAATAAAGATCTACCGGGATAGATCTAGAAAGCTGCTTGGGCTCCCCAAAGTACGTACATTGACAAAGTGTTGAAGAGATTCAACATGGATCATTCCAAGAGGGGACTGTTGCCAGTGTCACATGGTGTCTATCTATCTAAGGACATGTGTCCTAAAAATCAAGATGAGAGAGACAACATGAATCAGATACCGTTCACCTCGGCAGTCGGATCGATCATATATGCCATGATATGTACGCGACCTGATGTCTCATATGCTTTGAGCATGTGTAGTCACTATCAGACCGATCCAGGTGAAGGTCACTGGATGGCGATTAAGAATATCCTTAAGTATCTTAGACGAACTAAGGATGCTTTCTTAATCTATGGAGATGGAGAACTTGAGGTAACTGGGTATACCAATGCAAGTTTCCAAACCGACAAAGACGATTGTACGTCGCAATCCGGGTACATATTTTGTTTGAATAACGGAGCAATAAGCTGGAAATCTTCCAAGCAAGAGACTGTTGCCGATTCACGTTAAAACCATTTTCCTTAACGGAAACCTTATGAAGGATGTTTATATGCAACAGCCTGACGATTTTATCGTGCCTAGACTTACAAACAGGGTTTGTAAGTTAAATCGATCCATTTATGGATTGAAGCAAGCGTTGCGGTCTTGGAACCAATATTTTGATGAGATCGTAAAAGAATATGATTTCATTCAAAACAAAGATGACCCTTGTGTATATAAGAAGGTTAGTGGGAGAGCACTGACTTTTATTGTCCTTTATATTGACGATGTATTGCTTATCGGCAATGACATTCCCATGTTAACGTCGGTGAAAGCTTGGCTTTCATTGAAATTCTCCATGGAAGATCTGGGAGATGCAGCCTTTATTCTGGGAATAAAGATCTACCGGGATAGATCTAGAAAGCTGCTTGGACTCCCCAATGTACGTACATTGACAAAGTGTTGAAGAGATTCAACATAGATCATTCCAAGAGGGGACTGTTGCCAGTGTCACATGGTGTCTATCTATCTAAGGACATGTGTCCTAAAACTCAAGATGAGAGAGACAATATGAATCGGATATCGTTTACCTCGGCAGTCGGATCGATCATGTATGGCATGATATGTACGCGACCTGACGTCTCCTATGCTTTGAGCATGTGTAGTCACTATCAGACCGATCCAGGTGAAGGTCACTGGATGGCGGTTAAGAATATCCTTAAGTATCTTAGACGAACTAAGGATGCTTTCTTAATTTATGGAGATGGAGAACTTGAGGTAACTGGGTATACCGATACAAGTTCCAAACCGATAAAGACGATTGTACGTCGCAATCCGGGTACATATTGTTTGAATAACGGAGCAATAAGCTGGAAATCTTCCAAGCAAGAGACTGTTGCCGATTCAACAACAAAAGCGGAGTATATTGCTACAGCTGAAGCAGTAAAAGAGGTAGTTTGGATCCGAAAATTCCTAATTAGATTAGGAGTAGTTCCGTTAGCAGCTGAGCCCGTTCCATTGTATTGTGACAATAACGGGGGTATAGCGCAGGCTAAGGAATCGCGGTCTCATCAACGATCTAAGCATGTTCTTCGGCGTTTGCATCTGATTCGTGAGATCATACATCGTGGCGATGTGAAGGTCGAGAAGTTCGTATCAGATGACAACATGGCAGATGCGCTGACGAAAGTTATTCCTCAGTAAAAGTTTGAACGACATGTATATAGTTCAGGTATTAGATGCTTGAGTGACTGGCTATAGGCCAAGTGGGAGATTGTTGGACAGTTATGACCCATATCGTCACTGTTTGTAAAAGACTGTGTTTTTTGTACAAAATTAACTATGTAGTAATGAAATTACCTTTTACCGTTTTGTAATTTATTTACTTTGATATATAAATGGTAAAAGTCCTTATGATTAGTTCCGGATTGAGATGATATTAGACAGTATCAATCTATAAAGGTTTAATCATTGAATATCCCTAGTCATAGTATTATCGAGATTGGACATCGATAATGCGGAATAGACTAGTATTGCACTTGTGCGCGTTGTGAGGGCATAACGTCATAGTTCTCATATATTTAAGTATTGGATACTTATGCAAGTGCGATAGGAGGTTGTGTTTTACCGATGGTACGGAAAACAGATTCGCTCTGGATAGACCCCGCGGAATCCCATTGGTAGTATGTATATGTGTCTATGGGAGTCCGCTTCAGGGTAGGTGTATTTGTTCTTAACTTGAGACTTGCATCGCTAGTCCTTACGACAATCGATACGCTTTGGTTTTGGTCTTCCAGGACTTTAACAGGTTCTGCGTATACCTCTTCTTGGTTTATTGAGAATCGTAGTGTATTGGATATGATGTCAAGACAGAAGTATCACTTCAGACATATGGAGATGATGATCACGCAGGGATTCAGAACTGGTTCTCTATTATGTTGCAACCATAGTAATTTTACTAGGCATAATTATTTAATTAAATTCGATTTAATTACGTCGCGACGGAAGTTCGTTAATTCGGAATTAGCGAACCCGGGCCCGGGAGTGTTTGTGGGCCCACTCGTATTTGGAATCGAGTGGGGCCCACATGTCACATCAACCATCACATCATATGTCACCTTTATTCACTTTATTGCGATGGGTTTTGGTGAGTTGGTGAAGGTGTGTTATGCACTCCAAGTCAAAGCAAGTGTGTGACATATACCAAATCCACCTTTTGGTAAACGATTAATTATTGTTTTTAAAAAAACACACAAGCTTCCATTCTCTCTCACTTTGGCCGAATGCAGTAAGCCATTTTCCTCTCCAATTTTCTTTCATCTTGACCGAATTTTGAAAGGAAAAATTTGAAGAATTTTTATTGCATTAATTCTCAAAGAGCTAGCACTCATCAAGGATCATAACAAAGTGTTAGGGAAACTTATTCAAGAGCTTGGAAACAATTAAAAGCTTGGAGCTTGGACACCATAACTTGAAGGATACCTTGGCCGAATCTTGAAGGGATTTGTGGGCATTTGACGCATCCAAAAGCCGATCAATATAAGTGTGTTTCTGCCACTCTTCTTTGTTATTCATTCACATTTCTATTCTTATTTTGATCTTGGGAATAAACCTAGAAACCCAACAATGGTATCTTAGAGCCAATTTGAGCATGAAATGAATTAGGATAAAATTGGGGTAAAATCAATTTGAGCATGATTTGATTAAATTGATTGATTGAGTATGCTTGAATGATGATATATTAAGGTTGTATTGGATCAATTTCATGAAATATTGATTGGATCAAATTTTTGCCCATGTATAGGCTTGGTCGAATGCTATATTACCCTATAAGTCTTGGTATTTTTTGTTTCATAGATCATTGGATGACTTGAAACGATTGGGATATGTTGATTTAAATTCAATCGGATTGAAAAACGAAATCGGACAAAATTCCCTACCATTGCCGAGAGCTTAATGGCATGTAATGAGTTGATTTTTGGGTTCAAAAATATTGGACATAAGTTGAACAATTAGATACATAATTAATTGATTAAATTGTATTTTGGAATATTAATTTGGCTAATTAATTGATTTATTACACTTTATTTAATTGAATTATAAATTTGGAATTTTAAAATTTGGTTAATTGGGCTTAAAATTATTGTATTTGGGCACAATGGACTTGGTTGGGCCAAGTTGGTTTAGGCCAATTGGATTGGATCCAAATTGGGCCTAAATCATTTCATTAAGTCCAAATATGACAAATGGGCTTTAAAATTTTAATTGGGCCTTATAGGCCAAAATTGGTTTCTTGGCAAATGAGGGTGATTCCTTAATTGGGCTTGGTAATTGGGTTTGACCCATATTGACTAAAGCCCATGCCTTATGAAATCAATTGAAAGCCCATCAGACTCTAATTAAACGAACATTGGATGTTAGTTAGACTTTGAGACCCGATAAGATTAGATTTGGAATCTAAGTCGTTAAAGCGCATTAAAAGTGTAGTTATTTAATTTGAAATTAAATAAATGAATTAGTTTTGAATACGAATTAAATTAAATTTAACGAGTAGTTCGATATAATTCAAGAATCGTACTTTAAAGTACTTATTCTTAAATGAGTTGGACTCGCGTAAAAATCAAATCGTTGTTTGAACATTAGATGATCACATAATTAAAGACTAATTAATTAGATTAGATTGGTTGAATTGCATGCTATGAATGAATAAATGGATGTGTTGAATGAATAGCGTATATCGGATAGATATTAGAAGAGAAAAGGCAATTTTAAAAATTGTTGTAAATTTGGAATTTATTAAATTGGACATACGTGTCCAGCCTTATCTCTCATTATTTCTTTGTATTCTCTTCTCACCTAATTCCCCTCAATATAATGAGGTTTCTCTTATTGTATTATGTAATTGGGTAGAAGTAGAATAGTGCTAGCCGGGGAGAGGAAAGTGAGTGATTTGTTCTAGGAACAAGTTGTTAAATATCTATCCGCATATCGTTATTAATTTACTTTTCGCGCCTTATTATGCTTTTATAATGCATGCTTAAGGGTGTGTGATGAGACCTAACAAAGATAATTAATTAGTTACCAATTACGCAAAAACCCTCAAAATATATATTAAGCGTTTTTCCTTCCGTTGAGTGATTCTTACTCAAGATTCAAAATTGGCATTGGTTTGTTGGCCAAAGTCAAGACCTTTGTCAATTGCGGATGTGTATGAATCATGAAGGATTTGTTCCACATCGGTGTCTTGTTTAAGTTGTGATTTGTTGGCCAAAGTCAAGATCACTTCTTGTCCATCGACATTGATTACGAAGCTTTCCATGTTAATGGGTCCCGCTTAACTAGAATCATTAAGCTTGTTGTGCCAAAGCCAAGGCTTATTTCATTCAGAGGAAAAAGGTTAGGCAAATATATTGGATATATTGGCATATATATTATGTATATGTTTCGGACTTGGATGTCCACCTACCGGATCTAGGTATTGGATAAGATCCAATTGATCTTCGAGATCTACCTGGTTAAATAACATACAGCTTGTTGGCCAAAGTCAAGGTTGTGTGTTATTTAACGAGATCCTAGCCCACTAGGAAACTGGGTTTCCCGAGTACTCGACAGAGGGTTAGAGGCTCGCCGAAAAATAGTGAGAGGGTAGTATTGAATTTGCAATTTCATTCAGATAATTAGCTTTATACGCTTTCAAATTATTTCGTCAAAATTATTTTTTTTGTTGGACTAATATAATGTTTTTTTTCTTGTAATAGTTAGGCTGTACCCAAATATCGTTGATTAGATAGTCGGACTATCGTAATCAAGATGACAGGAAAGGGAAATGTCCGAGACATTATCATTGTAGCGATGTGAAGGTCGAGAAGGTCGCATCAGATGACAACATGGCAGATCCGCTGACAAAAGCTATTCCTCAGCAAAAGTTTGAGCGACATGTACATAGTTCAGGTATTAGATGCTTGAGTGACTGGCTATAGGCCAAGTGGGAGATCGTTGGACAGTTATGACCCATAGCTTCACTGTTTGTAAAAGACATTGTGTTTTTTGTACAAAATTAACTATGTAGTAATGAAATTACCTTTTACCATTTTGTAATTTATTTACTTTGATATATAAATGGTAAAAGTTCTTATGATTAGTTCCGGATTGAGATGATATGAGACAGTATCAATCCATAAAGGTTTAATTATTAATTATCCCTAGTCGTAGTATTATCGAGATTGGACATCGATAATGCGGAATAGACTAATATTGCACTTGTGCGCGTTGTGAGGGCATAACGTCATAGTTATCATATATTTAAGTATTGGATACTTATACAAGTGCGATATGAGGTTGTGTTTAACCGATGGTACGGAAAACAGCTTCGCTCTGGATAGACCCCGTGGAATCCCATTGGTAGTATGTATATGTGTCTATGGGAGTCCGCTTCAGGGTAGGTGTACTTGGTCTTAACCTGAGACTTGCATCGCTAGTACTTATGACAATCGATACGTTTTGGTTTTGGTCGTCCAGGACTTTAACAGGTTCTGCGTACGCCTCTTCTGGGTTTATTGAGAATCGTAGTGTATTGGATGTGATTTCAAGACAGAAGTATCACTTCAGACATATGGAGATGATGATCACACAGGGATTCAGAACTGGTTCTCTATTGTGTTGCAACCATCGGGATAATATGACAAGGTCATGATTATCCGATTCAAAGAGACTAGTTGCTTGATATCCGATATGTGCTTCGTACGGGATAGACACTATTCCAGCCCCAGGCCTTGCACGTGAACATCTGATTCTGGATCGCAATACACAATATTACGGTATACTACGCCTGATATAGATCATATATTCCATTAAGAATATTTCTGGAGAATTGGGTAGGCAAGGCGCTTTGCTAGAAACCAACCTTGTCTCATAAATCGGTAAAAATATAGTACAAGGTACTTACGTGTTCGGATAGTCCGACGACCGGATTTACTGCCAACATATCCAGGGATCTCTTGGGTCGCTTCCCGAGGATACACCGATGACATATGATTCGAGCTTAATTAATCTAGGATTAATTGCGGAGAGACTTTATCTTGGATAAAGTACTGTTTGAAGAGAGAGAAAGAGTAATTTGGAATTAATCGTTAAAATAATATATTTGATATATTAAACGAAATTAGATTTCGACGCGGAATTAAAATTAGATTTTAATTCGGACAAACGAGTTAATTTAGAATTAATTCGTTAGCGACGTGAATAGTAATTTTGCTAGGCATAATTATTTAATTAAATTCGATTTAATTAAGTCGCGACGGAAGTTCGTTAATTCGGAATTAGCGAACCTGGGCCCGGGAGTGTTGGCGGGCCCACTCGCATTTGGAATCGAGTGGGGCCCACATGTCACATCAACCATCACATCACATGTCACTTTTATTCACTATTGCGATGGGTTTTGGTGAGTTAGTGAAGGTGTGTTATGCACTCCAAGTCAAAGCAAGTGTGTGACATATACCAAATCCGTCTTTTGGTAAATGATTATTAGTGTTTTTGAAAAAACACATAAGCTTCCATTCTCTCTCACTTTGGCCGAATGCAGAAAGCCATTTTCCTCTCCAATTTTCTTTCATCTTGACCGAATTTTGAAGGGAAAAAATTGAAGAATTTTTGTTGCATTAATTCTCAAAGAGCTAGCACTCATCAAGGATCATAACAAGGTGTTAGGGAAACCTATTCAAGAGCTTGGAAACAATTAAAAGCTTGGAGCTTGGACACCATAACTTGAAAGATACCTTGGCCGAATCTTGAAGGGATTTATGGGCATTTGACGCATCCAAAAGCCGATCAATGTAAGTGTGTTTCCGCCACTCTTCTTTGTTATTCATTCACATTTCTATGCTTATTTTGATCTTGGGAATAAACCTAGAAACCCAACATGTTACTCATTTTAAGCCTTTTGTTTGTTATATTATATGTTTGAGATTGATTTATATTCCAATATAAAGACTATTATTTGCAACAGCAGTGTAAATTTCTACATCATTTTTATACACAAAACACCCAGTGTTCATGAATATAAAAGTATACTCACATTGGGCTAACATAGATACATAAATAATATTCCTAGTCAAACTAGGTACATAATAACAGTCAGATAGTTCAAGTACATGCCCCGATGACAGTTCTAAAACAAAAGTGCCAACGGCCAAATCGGCGACTGGTGCCCCATTTCCGACACAAAGATCAATCTCCCCTGAGGCCATTCTCCTGCTAATCCGCAGATCCTGCACATCAGTACATATGTGAGTACCATAACCAGAATCAAAAATCCAATTTTTAAAACTAGAAGTAGTCATGTTATTTCAATAACAAACATACTTGAAGCCGGTGCCTTGCCCGCTTTAATCTCCTTCTGGAGCGCCTTGTACTCGCGGAAGTCATGCTTCCAGCGACCCCGCTTGCCGCACTGGAGGCATACATCCTGAGATTTGTCCTTAGGCTTCCCAGAAGCCTTTGACGATTTGGCCTTGCCCTTTCTTTTATGCTTATTCTTCTTCACACCTCCAGTCGCTTTGGGCCCAGCCCTCGGTGTCTAAGATGTCGAAGCAAAGTGCTGTTGGTTTCTATGATTAGTCCCAAGATCATAATGAACAAAGAAATGCGAATGAATAACGAAGAAGTATGGCGGAAACACACTTACATCGATCGGTTTAAGGATGTGTTGATCAATAAAAAATTGCTCCAAGTCCCCTTGAGATTCGGCCAAGGTGATGTGTTGAAGAAGAAGATGAAGCTCCAAGATCTAAGATTCGGTTCCCTATCACCTTTGTTTGATTCTTGAATGTGCTAGCAAAAGGAAGAAAGAAAATCAAATCTTCTTTCTTCAAGGGAGGCTCACGGTTTTATCAAAGAGATGAGAGAGTTTTCAAGTTTTGTATTTTGTTTCTAAAACAATAATAATTTCCAAAAAGCTTTACCAAAAGTGGTATATGCTTTTCCAAAAAGTCAACAAGCATTTTGGCTCCAAAATGGCATTAAATGCCCACACCAAACTCCATCATGAATAGTAACAACATGTCACTCACCAAAAAGTGACTTTTGACATCTATCACCTTTTCATGACAAGTGATGTGACTCGCGATGTGACTTGTGGGCCCCACTCGATTCGAAATACGAGTGGGCCCGCAAATAATTCCGGGCTCTGTTTCGCTAATTCCGAATTAACGAATTTTCGTCGCGACGTAATTAAATAATTATGCCTAGTGAAATTACTATTCACATCGCTAATGAATTAATTCTAAATTAACTCGTTTGCCCGAATTAAAATCCGATTTTAATTCCACGTCGAAATCCAATTCGTTTAATATATCGAATATATTATTTTATCGATTAATTCCAAATTAATCTTTCTCTCTATTCAAATAGTACTTTATCCAAGATAAAGTTTCTCCGCAATTAATCCCAGATTAATTAAGTTCGAATCAAACGTCATCAGTGAATCTTCGAGAAGCGACCCAAGAGATCCTGGATATGTTGGCAGTAAATACGGTCGTCGAACTATCCGAAAACATACGTACCTCGTACTACGTTTTTACCGATTTACAAGACAAGATTGGCTTCTAGTAAAGCACCATGCCTACCCAATTCTCCAGAAATATTCTTACTGAAATATACGATCTTTATCAGGCGTAGTATACCGTAGTATTACGTATTGCGATCCAGTATCGGATGTCACGTGTAAGGCTTGGGGCTGGAATAGTGTCTGCCCCGTACGAAGCATATATCAAATATCTAGCAACTACTAGTCTATTTGAATCGGATAATCATGACCTTGTCATATTATCCCGATGGTTGCAACACAATAGAGAACCAGTTCTGAATCCCTGCGTGATCATCATCTCCATATGTCTGAAGTGATACTTCCATCTTGACATCACATCCAATACACTACGATTCCCAATAAACCCAGCAGAGGCGTACACAGAACCTGTTAAAGCCCTGGACGACCAAAACCAAAGTTTACCGATTGTCGCAAGTACTAGCGATGCAAGTCTTAGGTTAAGACCAAATACACATACCCTGAAGCGGACTCTCATAGACACATATACATACTACCAATGGGATTCTGCGGGGTCTATCCAGAGCGAAGCTGTTTTCCGTACCATCGGTAAAACACAACCTCCTATCGCACTTACATAAGTATCATATACTTAAACATATGAGAACTATGCCGTTATGCCCTCACAACGCGCACAAGTGCAATACTAGTCTATTCCGCATTATCGATGTTCAATCTCGATAATACTACGACTAGGGATATTTAATGATTAAACCTTTATGGATTGATACTGTCTCATATCATCTCAATCCGGAACTAATCATAAGGACTTTTACCATTTATATATATCAAAGTAAATGAATCACAAAACGGTAAAAGGCAATTTCATTATAACATAGTCAATTTTATACAAAAACACAATGTCTTTTACAAACAGTGACGCTATGGGTCATAACTGTCCAACAATCTCCCACTTGGCCTATATCCAGTCACTCAAGCATCTAATACCCGAACTATGTACATGTCGCTCAAACTTTTGCTGAGGAATTACTTTCGTCAGCGGATCTTCCATGTTGTCATCTGATGCGACCTTCTCGACCTTCATATCGCCACGATGTATGATCTCACGTATCATATGGAAACGTCGAAGAACATGATTGGATCGTTGATGAGACCGTGGTTCCTTAGCCTACGCTATAGCCCCGTTATTGTCCCAATATAATGGAACGGGCTCAGCTGCTAACGGAACTACTCCTAATCAAATTAGGAATTTTCGGATCCAAACTGCTTTCTTTGCTGCTTCAGCTGCAGCAATGTACTCCGCTTCAGTTGTTGAATCGGCAACAGTCTCTTGCTTGGAAGATTTTCATCTCACAGCTCCATTATTCAAACAAAATATGTACCCTGATTGTGACTTACAGTCGTCTTTGTCGGTTTGGAAACTTGCATCGGCATACCCAGTTACCTCAAGTTCTCCATCTTCATAGATTAAGAAAGCATCCTTAGTTCTTCTAAGATACTTTAGGATATTCTTAACCGCCATCCAGTACCTTCACCTGGATCGGCCTGATAGCGACTACACATGCTCAAAGTATAGGAGACATCAGGTCTAGTATATATCATGGCATACATGATCGATCCACTGCCGAGGCGAACGGTATCCGACTCATGTTGTCTCTCTCATCTTGAGTTTTAGGACACATGTCCTTAGATAGATAGACGCCATGTGACACTGGCAACAGTCCTCTCTTGGACTGATCCATGTTGAATCTCTTCAACACTCTGTCAATGTACGTACTCTGGGAGAGTCCAAGCAGCTTTCTAGATCTATCTCTGTAGATCTTTATTCTCAGAATAAAAGCTGCTTCTCCCAGATCTTCATAGAGAATTTCAATGAAAGCCAAGCTTTCACCGACGTTAGCATGAGAATGACATTGCCTATAGCAATACATCGTCAACATAAAGGACAATAAAAATCAGTGCTCTCCCACTAACCTTCTTATATACACAAGGATCATCTTCGTTTTGAATGAAATCATATTCTTTTATGATCTCATCAAAACGTTGGTTCCATGACCGCGATGCTTGCTTCAGTCCATAGATGGACCGATTTAACTTACAAACCTTGTTTGCAAGTCTAGGCACGATAAAACCGTCAGGCTGTTACATATAAAACATCCTCCAAAAGGTTTCCGTTAAGGAAACGGGTTTAACGTCCATCTGCCATATCTCGTAATCGAAATATGCAGCAATAGCAAGCATTATCCGAATAGATTTAATCATGGCAACGGGTGAGAAAGTTTCTTCGTAATCGACACCATGTCGTTGACGATACCCCTTCGCTACAAGCCTAGCTTTGTATATTTGTACATTGCCATCCATGTCGGTCTTCTTCTTGAAGACCCATTTGCATCTAATAGACTTTACGCCTTCTAGTGTATCGACCAGTGTCCAAAGTTGGTTGGTGTACATAGAATCCATTTCGAATTTCATGGCTTCTTGCCATGAAGCGGAATCGATATCTTGTATCGCTTCCTCATACGTAACCGGTTCATTATCCTCAATGAGATTAATATCTACATGAGGTGAGATCAGAAACCCATACCTCTCAGGTTATTTCCTGACTCTCTCTGACCTATGCGGTCCTTGTGTAATAGAAGATTGTGGTACAGTCTCATCCCTGATGGACTGTTCTTGTTCCGTTGAGGATTCTATGCCAGGAATAGTATCACTACGATTTTCATCGAGTTCTACTTTCCTCCCACTAACCACTACATTTATGAATTCTTTCTCAAGGAAAAGCGCATGTAGAGCAACAAATACTTTGTTCTCTCGTGGGTGATAGAAGTAATATCCTTTGATTTCCCTAGGATATCCTACGAATAGGCATTTATCCGATTTGGGCTCAAGTTTGGTACCTTCCAAACGTTTGACGTATGTCCAGCATCCCCAAATCTTCAGGAATGAGAAACCCGGTTTCTTTCCTGTCCATATCTCATATGGAGTCTGTTGTACAGACTTTGACGGAACCTTATTCAAAATAAGAATTGCACTGTTTAATGCATATCCCCAGAAGGAAATAGGTAGCTCAGTGTGACTCATCATAGACCTTACCATTTAATTGCGATGTTCCATGAGGAGTCCATTGTGAAAGAATATCATATTCTTTCAGGTAATCTAGAAACTCATTGCTCAAGTATTCGCCACCACGGTCCGACCGTAATGTCTTTATACTCTTGCCGGTCTGTTTTTCAACTTCATGTCGAAACTCTTTGAATTTCTCAAAAGTTTTCTACTTGTATCTCATACGATACACAAAACCATAACACGATGCATCATCCGTAAAGGTTACGAAGTATTCATATCCACCTCTAGCCTGGCTAGACATGGGCCCACAAACGTCACTATGAACGAGGGCTAACAGTTCGGTGGCGTGTTCACCCTTACCACTAAAAGGTGATTTAGGCATTTTGCCTAATAAGTAAGATTCACAGACGTCATATGAATTTGGATCAAATCCGTCCAAGTACCCACTCTTCGAAAGTGTGGATATGCGAGTCTTGTTTATGTGTCCTAGACGACAGTGCCACATATAAGTTTCATCTTTGTTACTCATTTTGAGCCTTTTGTTTGTTATATTATATGTTGGAGATAGATTTATATTCAAAAATAAAGACCATTATTGCAACAGCAGTGCAAATTCTACATCATTTTTATATAAGTAACACCCAGTGTTGTGAAATACAAAAGTATACCCACATTGGGTTAACATAGATACATATATGATATTCCTAGTCAAACTAGGTACATAATAACAGTCATTTAGTTCAAGTACATGCCCCGAGGGCAGTTCCAAAACAAAAGTGCCCACGGCCAAAGCAACAACAGGTGTCCCGTTTCCAACACGCAGATCAATCTCCCCTGAAGCCAGTCTCCTGCTAATCTGCAGATCCTGCACATCAGTATATATATGAGTACCACAACCAGAATCAAAAATCTAATTTTTAAGACTAGAAGTAGTCATGTTTATTTCAATAACAAAATACCTGAGGCCGGATGTCTTGCCCGCCTTTATCTCATTCTGGAGCGCCTTGTACTCACGGCAGTCACGCTTCCAGTGACCCCGCTTGCCGCACTGGAGGCAAACATCCTGAGATTTGTCCTTAGGCTTCCCAGAAGCCTTTGACGATTTGGCCTTGCCCTTTCTTTTATGCTTCTTCTTCTTCACACCTCCAGTTGCCTTGGGCCCAGCCCTCGGTGTCTGAGATGTCGAAGCAAAGTGCGCCTCGCGCTTGTTGCCCTTGAGAAGCTCCTTTTCAGCTTCCTTAAGAGTAGACAATAACTCTCCAAGAGTATCATCTGTGTTCATCAAATTATAGTTTATGATGAATTGTCTCCAGGTGTCGGGGAGAGATTGCAAGATCATATCTATGGTAATCTCAGCCTCAAAGACTATCCCCATCTCAGCTAGCTCATCTATGTCAGCAATCATATGTGCCACATGGGACTCAACAGAAATGCCTTCTGACATACGTGAACGGAAGAGCTTTTTTACTAACTCATATCTCTGTGACCTTTTGTTAGATCGGTGAAGATCTTGCAACCTCGCCAACATGTTATAAGGATCCAAGTCCTTGTTTTGTCGATGGACATGCTGAGTCGTGGAAGCAAGCATAATAGACTGAGCAGTATCACAATCATCGCTGTGAGTCTTCCAAAGCTCCAGCTCAAGTGTCTGATCAGGTGTGGGTTTAGGCCCAAGAGGTGTCTGTATGGTGTATAACAGCCTCTCGGCTCCAAGGACTATCCTTAGATTCATTTCCCAATCGGAAAAGTTCGTGCCCTTAAAGACATTTCGCCCATGATAATGTCTCAGACATTTCCCTTTCCAGTCATCTTGACTACGATAGTCCAACTATCTAGTCAACGATATTGGGTACAGTCTAACTGTTACAAGAAAAATAACATTATATTAGTCCAACTAATAAAATAATTTTGACGAAATAATTTGAAAGCGCGTAAAGCTAAGTATCTGAATGAAATTGCAAATTCAATACTAGCCTCCCACTATTTTTCGGTGAGCCTCTAACCCTCTGTCGAGTACTCGGGAAACCTAGTTTCCTAGTGGGCTAAGATCCCGTTAAATAACACACAATCTTGAATTTGGCCAACAAGCTGTATGATATTTAACTAGGTAGATCTCGAAGATCAATTGGATCTCATCCAATTCCTAGATCCGGTAGGTGGACATCCGTCCAAAACATATATACAATACATATGCCAATGTATCCAATATTTTCCTAACCTTTTTCCTCTGAATCAACTAAGCTTTGGCTTTGGCACAACAAGCTTAATGATTCCAGTTAAGCAGGACCCATTGACATGGAAAGCTTCGTAATCAATGTCGATGGACAAGAAGTGATCTTGACTTTGGCCAACAAATCACAACTTGGACAAGACACCGATATGGAACAAAACTCTCATGATTCAAACACATCCGCAATTGACAAAGGTCTTGACTTTGGCCAACAAACCAATGCCAACTTTGGATCTTGAGTAAGAATCACTCAACGGAAGGAAAAACGCTTAATATGTTTGAGGGTTTTCGCGTAAATTGGCAACCAATTTATTATCTTTGTTAAGGTCTCATCATACACCCTTAAGCATGCTTCTAAAACATCATAAGGCGCGAAAAGTAAATTAATAACGATATGCGATGGATATTTAAACAGATTGTTCCTAGAACAAATCACTCCCTTTCCTCTCCTCGGCTAGCACTATTCTACTTCTACCCAATTACATAATACAATAATAGAAACCTCATAACATTGAGGGGAATTAGGTGAGAAGAGAATACAAAGAATCAATAAGAGAGAAGGCTGGACACGCAGGTCCAATTTATAAATTCCAAATTTACAATAATTTCTAAAATTACCTTTTCCCTTCTAATACATCCGATATACGCTATTCATTCATCACATCCATATATTCATTCATAGCATGCATATCAACCAATCTAATCCAATTAATTAGTCTTTTTTATGTGACCATCCAATGTTCAAACAACGATTTGATTTTGCGCGAGTCCAACTCGTTTGAGAATGTACTCAAAGTACGAATTCTTGAATTATATCGAACTACTCGTTAAATCTAATTTAAGTCGTATTCAATACTAATTCATTTATTTAATTCCAAATTAAATATTTTACACTTTTAATGCGCTTTAACGACGACTAAGATTCCAATCTAATCTTATCGGGTCTCAAAGCCCAACTAACATCCAATGTTCGTTTAATTAAAGTCCGATGGGCTTTCAATTGATTTCATAAGGCATGGGCTTTGGTCAATGGGTCAAACCCAATTACCAAGCCCAAGTAAGGAATCACCCTCATTTGCCATAAAACCAATATCAAGCCCATAAGGCCCAATTAAACTTTAAAGCCCATTTATTACATTTGGACTTAATGGAATGATTTAGGCCCAATTTGGATCCAATCCAATTGGCCTAAACCAACTTGGCCCAACCAAGCCCATTATGCCCAATATAATAATTCAAGCCCAATTCAAAATAAGCCCATTAATCAAATTTTAAAATTCCAAATTTTATAAATAATTAATTAAAGTGTAATACATCAATTAATTACCCAAATTAATATTTCCAAAATACAATTTACCAAATAATTATGTATCCATTTGTTCAATTAATGTCCAACATTATTGAATCAAAAAATCAAGTCCATACATGCCATATTGCTCTCGGCCAAGGTAAGGTTTTAAGTCCGATTACATTTTTCAATCCGATCGAATTACAAATCGACTTTTCATTCGTTTCAACTCATCCAATGATCATCAAAACAAAATTTTCCAAGAGCCTAGGGTATCAATAGTATTCGGCCAAGCCATAAAGTGTGGCAAATTTTGATCCAATCATAATTTGTTGAAATTGATTCAATCACATCTCATTTCATCAACATACAAGCATACTCAACCATTCAATTTAATCAAATCATGCTCACATGGATTTTCCCCAAATTTTACCCTAATACATTTCATGCTCATTATAGGCTCAATGATACCAGTGTGGTTCTATGATTAGTCCCAAGATCATAATGAACAAAGAAATGTGAATGAATAACGAAGAAGTATGGCGGAAAAACACTTACATCGATCAGTTTAAGGATGTGTTAATCAACAAAAAATTGCTCCAAGTCCCCTTGAGATTCGGCCAAGGTGATTGTGTGAAAAGAAAATGAAGCTCCAAGCTCTAAGATTCGGTTCCCTATCACCTTTGTTTGATCCTTGAATGTGCTAGCAAAAGAAGAAAGAAAATCAAATCTTCTTCTTCAAGGGAGGCTCACGGTTTTATCAAAGAGAATAGAGAGTTTTCAAGTTTTGTATTTTTTTCTAAAACAATAATAATTTCCAAAAAGCTTTACCAAAAGTGGTATATGTTTTCCAAAAAGTCAACAAAGATTTTGGCTCCAAAATGGCATTAAATGCCCACACCAAACCTCTATCATGAATAGTGACAATTGTCACTCACCAAAAAGTGACTTTTGACATCTATCACCTTTTAATGACAAGTGATGTGACTCGTGATGTGTGACTTGGGCCCCACTTGATTCGAAATGCGAGTGGGCCCGCAAACACTTCCGGACTCGGTTTCGCTAATTCGAATTAACGAATTTCCGCCGCGACGTAATTAAATAATTATGCCTAGCGAAATTACTATTCAATCGCTAACGAATTAATTCTAAATTAACTCGTTTGCCCGAATTAAAATCCGATTTTAATTCCGCGTCGAAATCTAATTTCGTTAATATATCGAATATATTATTTTATAATTAATTCCAATTAATCTTTCTCTCTCTTCAAATAGTACTTTATCCAAGATAAAGTTTCTCCGCAATTAATCCCAGATTAATAAGTTCGAATCAAACGTCATCGGTGAATCTTCGGAAGCGACCCAAGAGATCCCTGGATATGTTGGCAGTAAATACGGTCGTCGGGCTATCCAAACACGTGCGTACCTCGTACTACATTTTTACCAATTTATGAGACAAGGTTGGCTTCTAGCAAAAGCATCATGCCTACCCAATTCTCCAGAAATATTATTACTGCAATATAGATCTTTATCAGGCATAGTATACCGTAGTATTGCGTATTGCGATCCAGTATCGGATGTCACGTGCAAGGCCTGGGGCTGGAATAGTATTTGCCCCGTACGAAGCACATATCGGATATCTAGCAACTAATTCTTTGAATCGGATAATCATGACCTTGTCATTATATCCCGATGGTTGCAACACAATAGAGAACCAGTTTTGAATCCCTGCGTGATCATCATCTCCATATGTCTGAAGTGATACTTCCGTCTTGACATCACATCCAATACACTACGATTCCCAATAAACCCAGCAGAGGCGTACACAGAACCTGTTAAAGCCCTGGACGACCAAAATCAAAGTTTACCGATTGTCGCAAGTACTAGCGATGCAAGTCTCAGATTAAGACCAAATACACCTACCCTGAAGCGGACTCCCATAGACACATATACATACTACCAATGGGATTCCGCGGGATCTATCCAGAGCAAGCTGTTTTCCGTACCATTGGTAAAACACAACCTCATATCGCACTAGCATAAGTATCATATACTTAAACATATGAGAACTATGTCGTTATGCCCTCACAACGCGCACAAGTACAATACTAGTCTATTCCGTATTATCGATGTTCAATCTCGATAATACTATGACTAGGGATATTTAATGATTAACCTTTATGGATTGATAATCTCTCATATCATCTCAATCCGGAACTAATCATAAGGACTTTTACCATTTATATATATATCAAAGTAAATGAATACACAAAACGGTAAAAGGCAATTTCATTATAACATAGTTAATTTTGTACAAAAACACAATGTCTTTTACAAACAGTGACGTTATGGGTCATAACTGTCCAACAAGTGCGCCTCGCGCTTATTGCCTTTGAGAAGCTCATTCTCAGCTTCCTTCAGAATTGACAACAACTCTCCAAGAGTATCATCTTGGTTCATCAGGTTATAGTTTATGATGAACCCTCTCCAAGTGTCGGAGAGAGACTACAAGATCAAATCTATGGTAGTCTCAGCCTCTAAGACTATCCTCATCTGAGTCGTCAATGTCATCTATCATCTATGCCACATGGGACTCAACAAACATGCCTTCTGACATACATGCACGGAAGAGCTTCTTCTACAACTCATATTTCTGCGATCTACGGTTAGATCGGTGAAGATCGTACAACCTCGCCAACATGTTATAGGGATCCAAGTCCCTGTTCTGTCGACGGAAATGCTGAGTCATAGCAGGAAGCATAATAGACTGAGCAGTAGAGTTGTCATCGCTGTGAGTCTTCCAAAGCTCCAGCTCAAGTAACTGATCAGGTTCGGGTTTAGGTCCAAGAGGTGTCTGTATTGTATATAGCAGCCTCTCGGCTCTAAGGACTATCCTCAGATTCATTTCCCAATCGAAAAAGTTCATGCCCTTGAAGACATTTTCGCCCATGATAATGTCTCGGACATTTCCCTTTCCCGTCATCTTGATTATAATAGTCCAACTATCTAATCAACGATATTAGGAACAGTCAAACTGTTGCAAGAAAAATAACATTATATTAGTCCAACTAATAAAATAATTTTGAAGAAATAATTTGAAAACGCGTAAAGCTAAGTATCTGAACGAAATTGAAAATTCAATACTAGCCTCCCACTATTTTTCGGCGAGCCTCTAACCCTCTATCGAGTACTCGGGAAACCTAGTTTCCTAGTGGGCTAGGATCCCGTTAAATAACGCACAACCTTGACTTTGGCCAACAAGCTGTATGATATTTAACTAGGTAGATCTCGAAGATCAATTGGATCTCATCCAATTCCTAGATTCGGTAGGTGGACATCCAAGTCCGAAACATATATACAATATATATGCTAATATATCCAATATATTTACCTAACCTTTTTCCTCTGAATCAACTAAGCCTTGGCTTTGGCACAACAAGCTTAATGATTCCAGTTAAGCGGGACCCATTGACATGGAAAGCTTCGTAATCAATTTCGATGGACAAAAAGTGATCTTGACTTTGGCCAACAAATCACAACTTGGACAAGACACCGATATGGAACAAAGCCTTCATGATTCAAACACATCCGCAATTGACAAAGGTATTGACTTTGGCCAACAAACCAATGCCAACTTTGGATCTTGAGTAAGAATCACTCAACGGAAGGAAAAATGCTTAATATGTTTTGAGGATTTTTCGCGTAATTGGCAACCAATTAATTATCTTTGTTAAGGTCTCATCATACACCCTTAAGCATGCATTCTAAAAGCATAATAAGACGCGAAAAGTAAATTAATAATGATATGTGGATGGATATTTAACAGATTGTTCCTAGTACAAATCACTTTCTTTCCTCTCCCCGGCTAGCACTATTCTACTTCTACCCAATTACATAATACAGTAATAGAAACCTCATAACATTTTGGGGAATTAGGTGAGAAGAGAATACAAAGAAATAATTAGAGATAAGGCTGGACACGCAGGTCCAATTTATAAATTCTAAATTTACAACAATTTCTAAAATTGCTCTTTCCCTCTAATATCCATCTGATATACGCTATTCTTTCAACACATCCAAGTATTCATTCATAGCATGCAATTCAAATCAATCTAATCCAATTAATTAATCTTTGAATTATGTGATCATCCAATGTTCAAACAACGATTTGATTTTGCGCTAATAAGTACTTAAAGTACAAATTCTTGAATTATATCGAACTACTCGTTAAATCTAATTTAATTCGTATTCAATACTAATTCATTTATTTAATTTCAAATTAAATAACTACACTTTTAAATGTGCTTTAACGACTTAGATTCCAAATCTAATCTTATCGGGTCTCAAAGCCCAACTAACATCCAATATTTGTTTAATTAAAGTCCGATGGGCTTTCAATTGATTTCATAAGGCATGGGTTTTGGTCAATATGGGTCAAACCCAATTACCAAGCCCAATTAAGGAATCACTCTCATTTGCCAAGAAACCAATTTCGGCCCATAAGGCCCAATTAAACTTTTAAAGTCCATTTGTTATATTTGGACTTAATGGAATGATTTAGGCCCAATTTGGATCCAATCCAATTGGCCTAAACCAACTTGGCCAAACCAAGCCCATTATGCCCAAATACAACAATTACAAGCCCAATTCATAATCAATCCCAATTAATTAAATTTTAAAATTCCAAATTTTATAATTCAATTAATTAAGTAATACATCAATTAATTATCTAAATTAATATTTCCAAAATATAATTTAATCAATTAATTATGTATCCATTTGTTCAACTTATGTCCAACATTTTTGAATCAAAAATAAAGTCATTACATGCTAGTAAGGTCACGGCAATGTACGGTAATTTTGTCCGATTTCATTTTTCAATCCGATTGAATTTTAAATCAACATTTCCCAATCGTTTCAAGTCATCCAATGATCTAAGAAACAAAAAATACCATGACCCTAGGGTAATTAAAGCATTCGGCCAAGCCTATCCATGGGAAATAATTTGATTCAATCAATATTTCATGAAATTGATCATATACAACTTCAATACAACATTATTCAAGCATATTCAATCAATCAATTTTATCAAATCATGCTCAAAATGATTTTACCCAAATTTTACCCTAATTCATTTCATGCTCAAATTGACTCTGATATCATTGTTGGGTTTCTAGATTTAGTCCCAAGATGAAATTAAGCATTGAAATTTGAATGAATAATCAAATAAGAGTGGCGGAAACACACTTACATTGATCGGCTTTAGGATGCGTCAAATACCCAAATTTTCCCTTAGTATTCGGCCAAGGTGCTCCAAGGAAAATGATGATCAAGCTCCAAGATTTTGAAGATTCAAAGCTCTCAAGTTAGTTTCCCTAACACCATGTATGATTCCTTTGATGAGTGCTAGCTCTATGAAATTTTTGCAACAAAAATTCACACTTCCTTCCTTGTATTTTCGGGGAAGAAGAAAGAAATGGGGAGAGTTTTTTCTTGCTAGGTTTCGGTCAAAGAGAGAGAAGAGTGAAGCTTGTTAATTTGATTTCCAAAATCAATTAATTGATATACCAAAAGTGTATTTGGTAATAGGTCACTCAAGCTTGACATTGGAGTGTATTAGAAGCCACCAACTAATTCACCTAAACCCATCAACCAAAAGCTACTAAAGGTGACAAGTGAGGTGACATTTGATGTGACATGTGGGCCCCACTCGATTCCAAAAATGAGTGGGCCCGCAAACACTCCCGGGCTCGGGTTCGCTAATTCTGAATTAACGAACTTCCGTCGCGACGTAATTAAATCGAATTTAATTAAATAATTATGCCTAGCACGATTACTATTCATGTCGCTAAAGAATTAATTCTAAATTAACTCGTTTTCCTGAATTAAAATCTAATTTTAATTCCGCGTTGAAATCTAATTTTGTATAATGTATCGAATATATTATTTTATCGATTAATTCCAAATTAATCTTTCTCTCTCTCCAAATAGTACTTTATCCTAGATAAAGTCTCTCCATAATTAATCCCAGATTAATTTAGCTCGAATCATATGTCATCTGTGAATCTTCGGGAAGCGACCCAAGAGATCCCTGAATATATTGACAGTAAATCCGATCGTCGGACTATCCGAACACCTACGTACCTCGTACTACATTTTGGTTGGACATTATGACCCATAGCCTCACTATTTGTATAGATCATAGTGTTGTTGTACAAATTAACTGTGTGACAAAGGAGATTGCACTCTTATCATTTGTGATTATTCACCTAGATGTATAAATGATATAAGGTCCATATGATTAGTTCCTGGATTGAGATGATATAAGACAGTATCAATCCACGAAGGTATAATCATTAAATATCCTTAGTCAGAGTATTATCGAGATTGGACATCGATAATGCGTAAAAGACTAGTATTACACGTGTGCGCGTTGTGAGGGCACAATAGCATAGTTCTCATATATTTGGGTATAGGATACTCATGCAAGTGTAATAGAAGATTGTGTTTACCGATGGTACGGAAAACAGCTTCGCTCTGGATAGACCCCTTCAGAATTCCATTGGTAGTATGTCTATGTGTCTATGGAAGTCCGAAATCATGGTAGGTGTATTTGGTCTTAACCTGAGACTTGCACCGCTAATACTTGCGACAATCAATATGCTTTGGTTTTGGTCGTCCAGGGCTTTAACAGGTTCTGTGTATGCCTCTGCTGGGTATATTGAGAATTGTTGTGTGTTGGGTGTGATGTCAAGACGGAAGTATCACTCCAGTCATAATGGAGATGATGTCACGTAGGATACAGTACTAGTACTCTTAAGTACTGCAGTCATCGGGATATTATGACTATGTCATGTATATCTGATTATAGAGACTAGTTACCAAACATCCGACATGTGCTTCGTACGGGGCAGACATAATTCCAGCCTCAGGCCTAGCACGTGACATCTGATACTGGATCGAGACATACACAATACTACGTATACTACGCCAGATATAGATCGCTTATTCTTATAAGCATGTTTCTGGAGAATTGGGTAGGCATAGCGCTTCACTAGAAGCCAACCTTGTCTTGTAAATCGGTAAAAATGTAGAACTAGGTACGTACGTATTCGGATAGTCCGATAACTGTATTTACTACCAACATATCCGAGGATCTCATGGGTCACTTCCCAAAGATTCAGCGATGACGTATGACTCGCACTTTAATTAATCTGGGATTAATTACATGAGAGAGAAAATTAATCTGGGATTAATTACGGAGATATTTTATCTATGATAAAATATCATTTAAAGAGAGAGAACGATTAATTTGGAATTAATCGATAAAATAATATATTCGATATATTATACGAAATTAGATTTCGAAGCGGAATTAAAATTATATTTTAATTCGGGCGAACGAATTAATTTAGAATTAATTCGTTAGCGACGTGAATAGTAATTATGCTTGGCATGATTATTTAATTAAATTAGATTTAATTACGACGCAATGGAAAATTCGTTAATTTGGAATTAGCGAACCTGAGCCCGAGAGTGTTTTCGAGCGCACTCGCATTTCGAATTCGAGTGCCGCACGCAAGTCACATCAAGCGTCAAATCATTACTCACATCAAGCGTCAAATCGCTAGCCACTTCAAGCATCAAATCACTTGTCACTTTGAGTGATGTGACTTGACAACTTGTCACTTGATTGATTGAGTGATGTGACTTGATGGAAGTGGTTGGATAGCCTTTTTGAAAGCTTGAATGACATTTACAATTGTTTATCATTTGTATATGTTTTAATTTGATTTTTGAAATTAAATTGAAAGTGTATTAGATACACTTATTTATTACAACCATTACAACTCTCTCTCTCCATCTTCTTTCTTCTCTCATTCACGCCCACAAGGGGCAGTTTTCTTTTTCTTGTTTCAGCTCACTGTCGTGAGCATGGAGAAGGAAAATGGTGATTTTGTGGCCAAATTACCAAGTGCTAGCACATATCGGAGTCGTCCGTAGGTGATAGAGAAACCCACCCGTGTGCATGGAATGACCAAACAAAGCTTGGAGCTTCATGGATCATGCAAATGGCCGAAAATGTAGGACTCTAAAACTGCCACTGCCGAGCTTCTCAAAGGGCAGAAAAGAATTTTTGTTGTCACTCGCGTCACTCAACTGCTCGATGTAAGTATTCTGTAACTTCTTCGTTGTAATCACATGTGATTTATGCTTGATAATCAATCCTCAGGACCGTAGAAACTCCAACAATGGTATCAGAGCGAGTTAAAAGCATGAAACTTGATTTAGGGTTAAAATTGGGTAAAATATATTTGAGCATGATTTAATGAAATTGGATGGTTTAGTATGCTTAAATGATGTTGAATTGAAGATTGATTGGATCAATTTCATGAAAAATTGTTAGTAACATTTTTCCCCAAAATCCTTAACTTGGCCGAATGGATGATGAACCCTAATATTTTGGAATTTTTGATTTTTGATTCATGGGATGAGTTAGAATCATTTGGGAAATATTGATTGTGGATTTAATTTGATTGAAACCGAATCGATTTTGAAAACCCTATATGGCCGAGACTTTAAATGCATGTAAATGGGTTTGATTTTTGATAAAATGTGTTGGACATGTTTTGTTGATATTAGCATGATTGATTAGGCTAATTGATGTTTTGGAAATATTGATTTAGGTAATTGATTATGTAATACACTTTAGGTTAATTAAATTGTGAAATTGGATTTTGGAATTCAATTATGCTGGGCCAATTTTAGAAATTGGGCTTGAATATTGTAAATGGGCTAATTGGGCTTGGTTGTACCAAGATGGGTTTAGGCTAAATTGGTTGGATCCAATTGGGCCCAAAACTACTTCCGTAAAGTCCAAATACGACAAATGGACCTTTAAATTTAATTGGGCCTAAATTGATTTCTAGGCATATAAGGGTGATTCCTTTAAATGGGCTTTAGTCTTTGGGTTTGACCCAAGTTGACCAAAAGTCTATGCCTTTAGAAATTAATTGAAAGTCCATTGGACTTTAATTAAATTAACTTTGGACTTAATCAGACTTTGAGACCCGTAACGATTAAATTTGGAATTTAAGTCGTAAAGGTTCGTTAATAAAGTGTACTATTTAATTTGGAATTAAATAAATGGATTAGTATTAAATACAAGTTAAATTAGATTTAATGTTGTAGTTTAATTTGATTCAAGAATTCGTACTTTGAGTACTTATTCGCAAAACGAGTTTGACTCGTGCAAAATCAAATCGTTGTTTGAACATTGGATGGTCATTAATTGTCAAATTAATTAACTTGATTAGATTGATTGATAACATGCTTGTGTGAATACATGGTTACGATGCATGAATAATGTATATCGGATGGATATTAGATGGGTGCGGTAATTTTAGAAATTGTTGTAATAAATTCTGAATTTATTAAATTGGACCTGCGTGTCCAGCCTATTACCTCATTACTCTATGTATTTCTCTTCTCACCTATTCCCCTCAATGTTAATGAGGTTTCTTTAGAAGTGTAGTGTAACGGGTAGAAGTAATACTTGTGCTAGCGGGAGAGAAGAAATGGAGAGATTTGATCTAGGATCAATGTGTTTAAGTACCCATCCGCATATCATTATTATTTTATTTATACGCGCTTTATTATGTATTTAGAATGTATGTTTAAGGGTGTATGATGATAAGACCTTAACAAAGATAATAAATTGGTTGCCAATTTGCATGCGAAAAACCCTCATACAATATTAAGCGTTTTTCCTTCCATTGAGTGATTCTTACTCAAGATCCAAGACTGGCATTGGTTTGTTGGCCAAAGTCAAGGCCTCTGTCCGTCGAGGATGTGTTTGAATCACGAGAGCTTTTTTCCATATTGGTGTCTTGTACAAGTCGTGATTTATTGGCCAAAGTCAATATCACTTCTTGTCCATCGACATTGATTACGAAGCTTTCCACAGTCAATGGGTCACGCTTAACTGGGATCACTAAGTTTAGCCAAGGCTTAATTGATTCAGAGGAAAAAGGTTAGGGAATATATTGGATATATTGGTATATATAAGATATATGTTTCGGACTTGGATGTCCACCTACTGGATCTAGGAATTGGATTAGATCCAATTGATCTTAGAGATCTACCTAGTTAAGTATCATACAATTTGTTGGCCAAAGTCAAGATTGTGTGTTATTTAATGGGATTCTAGCCCAATAGGAAACACGGTTTCTCGAGTACTCGACAGAGGATTAGAGACTCGCCGAAAAACAGTGGGAGGAAAGAATTAAATTTGCAATATTCGTTTAACTACTTGCCATACGCGCTCAATTCAAATTATTCGTCATATAAATTAATATATTAGTTGGACTAATATTTAATGTTGTTTTAAATAAACAGTTGGACTGTATTCAAACTAATTCAATAAATAGTTGATTTTATAATTGGATTATAGTAATCAATATAATTGAATTTAATAAATTAAAAAGTATAGTTGATTATATAGTTGGACTATAGTAATCATTATATTAAATAGTACCTGACATCATTGATTAAATAGTTGGACTATTAGAATCAAGATTAATCGAAAGATTAATGTTTAAAACATAATCCTAGGGAAAATATGTTTAAACAGCTTTAATTTTCAAATTGGGAATAATACTTCAGGATATCCTGGAAACTAATAAGTTACTTTATTTGATAAAATAACCTTTTGGGCCTAAGCCCGGAGTTAAGCAAATAGTAGAGCATGATCTTTGGAAGATTCATGTAATGATAACTTTAGTGCTTAATCCATTATGCTTGCCATACTGACTCCTTAATTTCTTAATCAGAACTAAGGATTAGATCCTTAAAGTATGATAATGAAATTGAAGGATATTCATAGATCTATTATTAGATCTTAGAAGTATTAAATTGTAATTAATAACTCTTGGAGAGTTAATGGCTATTCACAATGAGACAAAGCCAAAGTTTGCAATAGGGCAAGAAGCACAAGGCGCACCTTACTTCGATATTCTAGAAGCCAAGGCTTGGCCAAAGGCTTCTGGGATATGGAAAAGGGCAAAGGCAAAATCATTATAATCTTCTAGGAAGATAAAGGACATATCCCAAGATGTCTGCCTAAACTGAGGCAAACTGGGTCATTAAAGTGTGACTGTCGTATGCACAGACAGACATAAAGGAATTAAAGACGGGCAAGGCTCTGACTTCAAACATGTTTGTCATAAAAATGTTCGCTACTAGTATTAAAATTGGATTTTAGATACTAAATAGTGGTACATAAATATATCAACTGATTTGCAGCATCTGCTTATGAGCATGATATAAACTTCAGATGAGATTAATCTGCGAATCGGAAATGGGACGACAGTCGCTGTTTTAACCGTACATACCTAAATTTAGGAACTACCATTCGGGTGTGTACTTAAATTAGGTAACTGTTATAATTTACCTAGTTTGACTAGAAACATTATCTCTATATTGAGTATAACTCGTTGCGAGTATACCTTTATATTCTATAACACTAAAGTGTTTTATTTTATAAAGATGATATTGAAATAAACACATTAGATGTGAATAACAGTATTTATATTTTGAATATAAATAAATCTCAAACGTATAACATGACAAACAAGTAGCTCAAACTGATTTGATCAGATGAGACTTATTTGTGGCAGTGTTGTCTAGGACACATTAAACAAGACTCGTATATCCACACTTTCGAAGAGTGGATACTAGGATGAATTTGATCCTATTCAAATAAAGTCTACGAATCTAGTTTATTGGGTAAAGTGCCTAAAATACCTTTTATTTGGTAAAAGTGTAAGTGTCATCGATATGTTAGCCCTCATTCATAGTGACGTAAGTGGGCCCATATCTAGCTAGGCTAGAGGTGGATATGAATATTTCGTGACCTATACGGATATGGCATCGCATTATGGTTACGTGTTTCTTTAGAAACACAAATCGAAAACTTTTAGAGTTTCGACACGAAATAGACGAACAGATCGCTAAAGTATTAAAACATCACGGTTTGACCATGATGAAAATACTTAAGCATTAAGTTTCTAATATACTTGAAAGAGTATAGTATTCTTTCAATGAGGACTCCTCCCAGAACATGTCAGTTTGACGGTGTGTCCGAACGGAGAAACCGAATTTTATTGGACATGATAAGGTTAATCATGATTCGCTCTGATCTACCATTTCCTTCAATAGATAAGCATTTAACAGTGCAACCCTTATTTTGAATAAGGTTCCATGAAAATCTGTTTGACAGACTTCATATAAGATATGAACAGGAAAGAAATCGGGCTTTCTCACTCCTGAAGATTTGGGAATGCTAGGCATACGTTTGGATGATACCAAACTAGAACCCAAATTGGATAAGTGCCTAATTGTAGGTTATCCTAGGGAAACCAAAGTATAGTACTTATACAACTCACAAGAGAACAATTTTAATTGTTGCTCGCCATGCGGTTTTCCTTAGAGGAATACCGATATGCAATGGTAAGTGGGAGGATAGTAAAACTCGATGAAAATCGGAGTGATACTGTTCATGGCACTGAATCCTTAATGGAACACAAACAGATCATCAAGGATGAAACTGTACTAGTAATCTTCGAATACACAAGAACCGCGAAAATCGGAGAGAGTCAGAAAATAACCTGGGTATGGGTTTCTGATCTCACCTCATAAAGATGTCAATCTTTTATGGAATACCAACTGACTACGTATGAGGAAGTGATACAAGATATCGACTCCCTATTATGGCAAAGTGCCATAAAGTCCGAAATAGATTCTACGTATACCAACTATGTTTGGATACTAGTTGTTGTACCGTAAGGCATTGTGCCTATTGGTACTATATAAGTCTTCAAGGAAGACATACATGGATGGCAACATACCAACGTACTAAGCTAGGCTTGTAACGAAAAGGTATCGTTATCAACATTGTGTTGATTACGATGAAACCTTTTACCTGTTGCCACGGTAAATCCATTTGGATAATGCTTGCTAATACTGCATGTTTCATTTATGAAATATGGCAATTGAACGGGAAAATCGCTTTCCTGAAAAGGAAACCTTTTGGAGGATGTTTACAACATCCTGACGGTTTTGTCGTACCAAAACTAGCAAACAATGTTTGCAGATTATTCAATCCATGTATGGATTGAAGTAAGCATTGTGTTCTTGGAATAATCGTTTTGATGTAATCATAATAGTGTATGATTTAATTCAAAATGAAATGATTCTTGTGTATATAAGGAGATTAGTGGGAGTGCACTGAAAGTGACTGTCCTAAATAATGATGATATGTTATTTCTTGGAAATGATATTCCTATATTACAATAGGTGAAAGCTTGGCTTTCATGAAAATTCTCCGTAGAATTCTTGGGAGAAACAACCATTATTCTAGGAATAAAGATCTACTGGGATAGATTTAAAGTTGTTGACACTCACCGAGAACTCGTACATTAATAAATGTACGTGACCTGGTGTCTCATACGCTTTGAGCATATGGAGTCACAAACAGGAAAATCCAAGTGATAGTCAATGGATTGATATTAAGAACATCTGTTAGTATCTTAGAGAACTAAGGATGATGTCTTAAACTATGGAGAATGAGAACTTAAAGTGACTGGGATCACTGCTGCAAGTTTCCTAACAGATAAAAATGACTATAAGTCGCTAAAGGGTACTATACAGTTTGAATAATGGAACAGTGAGCTGGAAATCTTCCAAGCAAGATACTGTTACCGAATAACAACAAATGCGGGTTATTATTGTAGCTGAGGCAGCAATAGAAGCCATCAGGGTCGATAAAAAATCTAATTAAATTAGATATAATTCTGTTAGCAGCTGAGCTAGGCTACAGCGTAGGCTAAAGAATTAATAGTCACATCAACGATCCAGATATATACTTCGACTATTCATCTGATTCGTTCGGATCATACATCATGGTGATGTGATGATCGAATAAATCGCATCAAACGATAATCATGAAAATCCGCTGACGAAAGCCTTTCCTCGGTAGTTTGAGCGAATCGTACATAGTTCGGGTGTAAGACACTCGAGTGACTGGCTATAGGCCAAGTGGGAGATTGTTGGATAATTATGACCCATAGCGTCACTATTTGTACAGATCATAGTGTTGTTGTACAAATTAACTGTGTGACAAAGGAGATTGCATTCTTATCATTTGTGATTAGATCACCTAGATGTATAAATGATAGGAGGTCCATATGATTAGTTCCTGGATTGAGATGATATAAGACAGTATCAATCCACGAAGGTATAATCATTAAATATCCCTAGTCAGAGTATTATCGAGATTGGACATCGATAATACGTAAAAGACTAGTATTACACTTGTGCGCGTTGTGATGGCACAATAGCATAGTTCTCATATATTTGGGTATAGGATACTCATGCAAGTGTAATAGGAGGTTGTGTTTACCGATGGTACGGAAAACAGCTTCGCTCTGGATAGACCCCTTCGGAATTCCATTGGTAGTATGACTATGTGTCTATGGAAGTCCGAAATCATGGTAGGTGTATTTGGTCTTAACCTGAGACTTGCACCGCAAATACTTGCGACAATCAATATGCTTTGGTTTTGGTCGTCCAGGGATTTAACAGGTTTTGTGTACGCCTCTGCTGGGTATATTGAGAATTGTTGTGTGTTGGGTGTGATGTCAAGACGGAAGTATCACTCCAGTCATAGTGGAGATGATGTAACGTAGGATACGGTACTAGTACTCTTAAGTACTGCAGTCATCGGGATATTATGACTATGTCATGTATATCCGATTATAGAGACTAGTTACCAGACATCCGACATGTGCTTCGTACGGGGCAGACATAATTCCAGCCTCAGGCCTAACACGTAACATCCGATACTGGATCGAGACATACACAATACTACGTATACTACGCCAGATATAGATCGTTTATTCCTGTATGCATGTTTCTAGGGAATTGGGTAGGCATGGCGCTTTGCTAGAAGTCAACCTTGTTTTATAAATAGGTAAAAATGTAGTACTAGGTACGTACGTATTCGGATAGTCCGATAACCGTATTTACTACCAACATATCCGGGGATCTCATGGGTCGCTTCCCGAAGATTCATCGATGACGTATGACTCGCACTTTAATTAATCAGTGATTAATTACATGATAGGGAAAATTAATCTGGGATAATTACGGAGATATTTTATCTAGGATAAAATATCATTTAAAGAGAGAGAACGATTAATTTGGAATTAATCGATAAAATAATATATTCGATATATTATACGAAATTGGATTTCGACGCGGAATTAAAATTAGATTTTAATTCGGGCGAACGAATTAATTTAGAATTAATTCATTAGCGACGTGAATAGTAATTATGCTTGGCATGATTATTTAATTAAATTAGATTTAATTACGACATAACGGAAAATTTGTTAATTTGGAATTAGCGAACCCGAGCCCGAGAGTGTTTGCGAGCGCACTCGCATTTCGAATTCGAGTGCGGCACGCAAGTCACATCAAGCGTCAAATCATTACTCATATCAAGTGTCAAATCGCTAGTCACTTCAAGCGTCAAATCACTTGTCACTTTGAGTGATGTGACTTGACAACTAGTCACTTGATTGATTGAGTGATGTGACTTGATGGAAGTGGTTGGATAGCCTTTTTGAAAGCTTGAATGACATTTACAATTGTTTATCATTTGTATATGTTTTAATTTGATTTTTGAAATTAAATTGAAAGTGTATTAGATACATTTATTTATTACAACCATTATAACTCTCTCTCTCTCCACCTTCTTTCTTCTCTCATTCACGTCCACAAGGGGCAGTTTTCTTTTTCTTGTTTCAGCTGACTGTCGTGAGCATGGAGAAGGAAAATGGCGATTTTGTGGAAAAATTACCAAGTGCTAGCACACATCAGAGTCGTCCGTAGGTGATAGGGAAACCCACCCGTGTGCATGGAATGACCAAACAAATCTTGGAGCTTCATGGATCATGCAAATGGCCGAAAATGGAGGACTCTAAAACTGCCACTGCCGAGCTTCTCAAAGGGCAGAAAAGAATTTTTGTTGTCACTCGCATCGCTCAACCGCTCGATGTAAGTATTCTGCAACTTCTTCATTGTAATCGCATGTGTTTTATGCTTGATAATCGATCCTCGGGATCGTAGAAACTCCAACAGTTTTTACCGATTTACGAGACAATGTTGGCTTCTAGCAAAGCGCCATGCCTACCCAATTCTCCAGAAATTTTCTTAATAGAATATACGATCTATATCAGGCGTAGTATACCGTAGTATTGCGTATTGTGATCCAGTATCGAATGTTTACATGCAAGGCCTGGGGCTGGAATAGTGTCTGCCCCGTACGAAGCATATATCGGATATCAAGCAACTAATCTTTTTGAGTCGAATAATCCTGACATTGTCATATTATCCCGATGGTTGCAACACAATAGAGAACAAGTTTCGAATCCCTGCGTGATCATCATCTCCATATGTCTGAAGTGATACTTCCGTCTTGACGTCACATCCAAAACACTACGATTCTCAATAAACCCAGAAGAGGCGTACACAGAACCTGTTAAAGTCCTAGACGACCAAAACCAAAGCGTATCGATTGTCGCAAGTATTAGCGATGCAAGTCTCAGATTGAGACCAAATACATCTACCCTGATGCGGACTCCTATAGACACATATACATACTATCAATGGGATTCCGCGGGGTCTATCCAGAGCGAAGCTTTTTTCCGTACCATCGGTAAAACACGACCTCCTATCGCACTTGCATAAGTATCCAATACTTAAATATATGAGAATTATGTCGTTATGCCATCGCAACGCGCATAAGTGCAATACTAGTCTATTCCGCATTATCGATGTCCAGTCTCGATAATACTACGACTATGGATGTTTAATGATTAAACCTTTATAGATTGATACTGTCTCATATCATCTCAATCCGGAACTAATCATAAGGACTTCTACCATTTATATATCAAAGTAAATAAATTATAAAACGGTAAAAGGTAATTTCATTACTACATAGTTAATTTTGTACAAAAACACAATGTCTTTTACAAACAGTGACGATATGGGTCATAATTGTCCAACAGTATGATGTGATATGATATGTTATTTGGATGATAGGAATGAATGGATATGATATGGTTTCGGTATGTATGCATATGATGATATGTAAGTGTTCTGAGGCTGGGGTGATGGGGCAACCCATCACCAGCTAGTAGTATTTTCGTTATGTGTCTCCATGTGCTAAGTTTACATGTTTTTCATTGACCTTTTCATGAGTCCTTATGTTAATTTCTGGTTTTCAGTTTCTGTTATATAGTAATCCTCTAAGTGAGTAATTTTGCATATGTTTTAAAGTATTTTGAAAGAAAAGGGATTTCAAATAACTTGTTTTGTTAATATGAAAATGATATATTTTTGTCTCGGTGCTTGATGCATATTTTTCGTATTTTATAAACTTTTATTCTTTTTCTGAGCTTGCCGATATATTTCTATCACGGAGCTTGATGACAGTTTTATGATTTTTGACCCTCCGTGCCATTTGATTTGATTTATGGTTTTGACCATTAGAAAATAGCAGCCCGCTACCTTCTGTCGACGTGGTCATGTTCGTATATTATCTGGTCTAATACGTGCGGCCTGACAATGGAAGCCTGTTTATTTTTTTATATGATTTTCTAAAGAAAAAAAATGAAATTTTGATTTCAAATCCATTTTCAGATAGATATTATGTACATTTTCTTTGATATGATTTAATATTTTAATAAGTCATGGTTTCTTTGATGCTATTTCAATTTCTCAGTTATGTTATGTTTTGACCTCAAATGACGTTAAATAATTTTCAGTCAAGTTATGATCTCTGTTGACGTTAATCAGTTATGTTATATGTTCCGACGATGCTAAGATGTCTCAGTCAGTTTTCTGCTAACGTTATTCAACACATGTCTTTTCAGGTCAAGATGACATATTTACAGGTCTTGTCTTCATTTTGTAACTATTGATCTAATTTGAGTTCCTAACGAATTTTTGAGTCTTGATGTGTTTTCATATCTCTAATTATGTTTCGGTTCTTCGTAATCTGTTATATTATAGTGTTCTGATTTTTTTTATAGAATTATGTCATGTTACAGGTTATCGAATTCTATTTAGATGGTATATGTAGATAATCTTCAATATATATGTATGTATGTATGTATGTATGTATGTATATACTGTCAGCTTCTCAATTCTGTTAAGCTCATCTGATCAGGTTTGACGTTGTTTCCACCTATATGTATATATATATGTGATATATCGTCTTGACATTATTTTCAATGTTCACTCATCAGGTCTTTTAAAAGATATGACCCTCACACTCTGCAGTGTTTGTGTTGTAGGTTCAGGATCCTGCTTTCGAGGATGAGCTCGGGAGAAGATGAAAACCCAACAGTAGTCTTGGAAAAAGAAACTTGGAAATATATAGATATATAGGTTCATTAGATTAAACTAATAAGAGTTCATCATTTCCCTTGAATCAATGAGAGAGCTCTATGGGATTTTGTTTTATAATAGTATATAGATACATATATATAGATATGAGATTTATTTAGAGTCTTAATTCATATATTTCTTGCACGACCCAGAGATCTAACAAACATAGCATAAGAATCTGCGCTAATTTAAGACGAGACCTCTACTGTCACACACATAGAGATGTATGTACTCCTACAAATATTTAAAGAGATAGCACTCTTATCCATATTTTATGAAAAATAAAGAACCCCAATGGAGCTTGGAATGGTGAGCTGCTCATAATTGTTATTGGTAAAGCAAAACAATAGAAGCTCAAATCCTACTCAATGAGTGGATTGTGCCATTGCAGGTAAAAGATGAATGCAAGTTGGGGCCTTTGCAAAGCTAAATTAATGGGGTAAAAAGAGAGAGAGCTTACACACATTTTACAAATAGGTGAAATGCCAGGTGGCACAAAATGTATTTTTTTCACTTTTTATGATGTAATTAAAGGGAATAAAATACCATTTCTCTGCTTTAGAGGAAAAGGTTACTTATTCACAATTTTTTTACAATGTGAAACTGGTGAGCACAAGATTAACACAAAAGCAAGCAAAAATTATAAAGAGAATCAGAAAAAGCAGCAGCTTGTGAATTTAGTTGCCATTATCATTTCATCTCAATGAGAAGAAGAAGTTTCATGGAATCAAAAGTGCCTAAAGTGGCACCTTCTCCATGTGCATAACAAATAACATAAAACTAATGCCCTAATCAAAATCCACTTTTCTTACACTTCAAGCAATGTTCTAGATCCAAATCAGGAATAATGCAGCACCCAGATTCCAGTCTGTAAATTGCCTCAAGAATCAAAATTTAACTTGCAATTTAAGATTCTCTCCACAATCTACAATGCAATGCAAGATAGAAACCCCATTTGGCCAAACCCAGAATTGTACACCAGCTTCACTGAAAAAGAATGTGCTCCAGAAGCACAATCAATCGGCAATTTTGCAATTCACTAACTAATCAATCATACTTCTCTCTCCATGAATACACAAGAAAGAACACCCAAGAAATAGCCAATGCAATATCTCCAACAACCAACCTAGGCAAATCATGAGCAAGATCGTCAAGCTTTCTCTCAAAGTAAACCCTCCAAACAGCTACTGATACATGAAGCATAACACATCCCTTTGCAAAGAAGCTTTGAAACTTCTGATCCTTAACAAATGCAACCATAAACAAAAAGCACCCAATGGCAAACAACAACAGCCCAGAAAATGATTCAGAGATTTGGATCAAGAGTTGATCATGAGGTGTTGAACCCTGAAGCTTGCTAGCAACCTCAATGCCATGGCCAAATACAGAAATCTCCCTGGTGTAAAACATCATCAAAGCTCCACATGTTAGAGCTATAAATGAATGTAGAATGCATATCAAAAAGAACCCAGCTGAGCCCATTGAGCAAATAAAAAATTTGAGCTTTTAACTCAAATCAACAACATTGGCTTCATAGGAGTAACGATACCCAGAACCAGATAAAACAAGAAAACCCCAAATTGAAACCCTAAATCAAATGAACCCAGATGAACCTAATTGACCAATCAAAACCCTTGAATCTTTCTTCCTCTAACTCACAGAACCCAAACAACAAAACCCTTTAACACAGATCCAAGAAAGCAAAAAAGTTGAGGCATTGAAGGGAGATGAAACTGAAATTGGTATATAAGCACAAAGTTTGCAACTTGCATTAATTAAGGGCTATTAATACTAAAAAAATAATTTTTAATGGAGATTTGAACTTGGGTTTTTGAGGTGACATATTTATTTGCGTTAATTGAAATAAAGATTTGCATAGAGATTAGATAACTTAGATTACTCAAATCCATGACTCTCCCACGCACAAAATGCCATCTGATTGCTTGCTTGCTTGTTCTGCTAACTGCTAAGCAATTCAGCATTTGTCGACTCTTGGGGCCTACATTGATGTTGATAATATTTTGGATAATTTTGTTTTTCTGGAATTGGAATCATGTAGAGAGATTTGAAAATTGAATTAATAAAACTTATCACTAGATATCACAATTAGTCAAGACATGTAGGGATTTTTTAATTCTCAAATCTCTTTTTATTTTTTGAATTGGAAAAAAAAAACCCAAAAAAATAGAATTAAAAAAAAATCATCTAGACATTTTTTTTATTCAGAATAAAAAATCATCATGAGATCCACAATAAACAATAATATGTCTCCATCTCTACTACTAGAATATGATTGATTATCACTACAAACATAATGTTATTTATTCATTTTTATTTTACATTTAATGTGATTTTGTTAATAAAATAATGTGAATGTGAACTTGATAGGTAAATGTAAAATAAAGAATTTATATTAATATATAAAAATTGAAAAATCCTCTATCATTTTAAGTTATCCATGTCATTTTTCTTACATTTGAAAATGTTCATCTAAGCATATGAACCCTTTTCACTTCCATTAGTTATCATTCATCAGTTAGGCCTGACCGTGATTCAATCTGAACCACTAACCGGATCATAACCGAACCAGAACTGAATCATAACCGAACCAGAATTGAATCAGGTCAAAATCGGAACTGAATCGATCAATAGTTCTGTGGTTCCGAACAGAACTTGAATCATGGAATGATCAATTTGGTTCCGGTTCTTCAAAATTTAAGAACCAAACTAGAACCTATGTTTGAACCGAACCGAGGAACCGCTGCAATTGCAACGGTCAAAATTGCAAATGCAACGATCATTTTGACCATTGCATATTTATTTTTATTTTTTTAATTAATTTTCCCTTCAATTATTCTATAAATACTTCCTATCGAAATTTATTTTTTCACATTTCAAGTTTCTAAAATTTTATCCAATTTCATCTTTCATATTCCTCTATAAATAAATTTTAAATTTCAATTTCAAATATTTTTTTCAATTATGAATTTCTTTGTTATAAAAAAATATCATGTGGAGGATCTTCAGGACCAATGAGAAATACTATTGATAAGGGTAAGAGCCATACCAACACAACAAGATTTTGAAGATCCATATGATTTCATCATGTCACCACCACCACCCAATTTTGTGCCAACCCAAGAAAGTCAATATCAAAGTGTGATAGAAGATACCGATGGACAAAAAAAATATGATTTCTTCAAGAAACATTATAAGAAGATAAATGATCCTAATAACATATGTAAGATACTCGCTACATGCAACAATTGCAATAAACACTATTTATTTAATGGCGGGTATGGATCTCTTTTGGAGCATATTACAAATAAGCATGTATCTGAAGCAAATATTGATCGGACACAATCCCAAATAACCAGGTACTCTAGCTCTGCTCTTTCATTTCATTATTTTGATACAAATAACAGAGAAGAATTAGCAAATTTTATTCATATTGAATATCTGTCATTTAGCTTTGGTAAAAAATAGTTTTGTTGAAGATTGTCAAAATACTTTAAATCCTGCTGCAAAACGTGTTCCAAGAATTATTTTAACACAAACAGTTCACAAATTTTATAAAAACGGAGAAAAAAATTTAAAAATATATCTTGCTAATTTTAATGGATGTATTGCATATATAGTGATATTTGGAGTGATCATTGGAATGTGCACTCATACATGGTCATTACATGTCAATGGATTGATGATTAATGAAATTTACAAAAAAAAAAAAAAAAAAAAAAAAAAAAATTACATTTAGAGTTTTTGATGAAAGACACACTGCTCATAATATATATAGAATGATTAAAACTGTTTTTGAATAATATTATTTCATTAATAAAATATTTATAATTTCTTTTGATAATGAATCTACAAACACTGTATTTATAACTGATTTAAAAATTGTTTGTCAACCTGCTTTCGGTGGAAGATTTTTCACATAAGATGTGCATGTCATGTTCTAAATTATTTGTACAAGATGGGTTAAGAACATTACATGAGCATCTTAGTCCAATAAAACTGTCACATTTTATTTATGGTAACATTCACACGTAATGAAAAATGATATAAATTTTACAAAATACATAATAAGAGCCCTAAGAAATTTCCAAGGGATGTTCCAACCTATTGGAATTCAACATATGAATTATTGAATGAGTCATTTGCATATAGTGAATTATTTTGTTCTTTTATTGTTTCACATGTTAGTGAGGTTAGTTTATATCCTCAACAATGGAGTGTTTGAGGATAAATTTTATCTCTGTTAAAGGTATTTAATGATGATACATATACTTTGTTTGATATTTATTATCCTATAACTCATTTATTTATTAATGAATGTATTAATATTTCTGTTGTTATGTAAGAACATAAGAATGATAAATACTTGTACGAGACATCAGTAATCATGATAAATAAATGGTGCCACTACTTTGAAAATATTCATTTAATTAACCTGATTGCTTCTGTTTTTTATTCCAAGAAATTCAGGATGTTACCTGCAGAAGACCGAACCAACCCTCATTCCTAAGCCTGACTAAAATTTCCAACTTATCAAATGACACTTGAAATGCATGATATGCACATATATCAAACTCAAAAGATATAAAAATACGAAGAGCTATGTGCCCACATACACAATCCATCACTAAACATAACCAAGTGTGCTGTACAAACAACTAACCAAATATACATACATAAGTATATATTTTCCAAAAATATACACATCGACAAGCCTATAACAAAAGTATCATAGGTGACTTGCAATATAAATATCCAGCATCCAACGCGCTGTCTTCGACCGAGGGGAGTGGCTCTATCAAAAAAGTGATGAAATCATGCAAAACACTAAAGAAACTGGTGGGGTGAGTCTTTGGACTCAGTGAGCAGATACACAAATAAAATAGATCTCACAAGTATAAAACTATATCAAACAACTTTAGAAAACAAAGTTCACAATTCTTTTTCCTTGAACATCATAATCAAAACAAACAAGAGCCCATCGCCCATGTCGCGCACCAGATTGGACGATGAACAAAACAGGACCTCATCGACAGAGATAGTGGGTCGATCTATTTCTGATGATCAAGATCTTAAACAAGCACCACAATGAAACATAAAGAAAATCATAAAACACATAAACAAGAATCAAGCGTCGAGAAGGAAATATATCAATATTATGAATGCTCAATGTCAAATACTTCTTAGTCGAACCAAAATTCTGAAAAGTAAATCTTTTCAAAACACAAGTAAGGAAGACATAAAACGATGTATCTACTCACAGTGTGATAGGCATCAGAAAGTTACTGGGAGGTAGACGGCTAATCGAGCCGATAATCTATGATAAAATAAGAATAGGTAAGACTCTCGTAATGACCTTTCAAATTTAAAAAAAAAATGCAACATATGTTGAAAGTGGATGAGAATGCCTCCAAAGCTTACTATAGTCTTCACACAACTTTACAAACTAATTGAAACTTTTCAAACTACCATCTAAACAATCATTCAGATCCTAAGATCAAAGTCACATTCTTTTAGGTATGCTTTTCTAATCCACACAACTACAAAATCTATAGCAGAAAATCTATGTCAAAACACATCACATTATCTTTTATAAATTAAGAATTACAATTTCCTTCGCAACTCTCCCTCTTAAGCCGAACTGTCTTACTCCCACACACTCCAAAAAATCTTCAATCACACATTTATACAAACTTTCACATATAACAACATCCACCAATTGCCAAGCATGAACCAAAATTTCGAAATCCTCCTCGTGGCCGAATTTAACACCTACTCACATCTTCCAAATTTTCAATTTAGCCAACAAGAAATCAAAGAACCCTATCTATTAATGGTTCATTAAAAAAAAAAAAAAAAAAGTCAAGAGCTTTCCTCCTTTATTGGCCAAAATTTCCCCTCATTGTTCAAGCCATAACATCTTTCAATACAACACACAACCCATTAATTCCTTCACCCAAGATCAAAACACCAACATAACCTAACATAATTACCCATCAACAAATCACTTTCCCAAAATCTCACCCTCTTGGCCGAAAATATCATTACCCCTGAGCCCATGAATTTTCTTTCACCAACACGTCATACTGACTTGATATACACGAAATTTCAAAAATCCCTAATTTCCTTTCAAGATTCGGCCATGCTATGTAGAGTTTAGGGTTTTATTTTTTTTGCTTTCTTGTCTAAATAGTGTTAATAGAAAATAAATTTCTCCCAATGGCAAAAAGCCGAACGAATCAAAAGATGAAAACGAATGATGTATCTAAAGACGAAAGGGCATGGCATCATTCTGGGGGGGGGGGAAGAATGATTCGGTCTAGAAAGGCTCAACCCAGAATGATTTGAGGACTGTAAGAGAATCGTGAAGAATGAAAGAAACACTTCCAGAGCGGTTGGCCAGTTGCACACATGATCGACGATTATGGCACAAATTAGCAGTGTCCTCCATGATCTAGTAAGTTACCAAACAGTTGCATGCATGATCTAGCAGTTGTACACATGATCTAACAGTTGCACGCATGATCCAGCGTTACATGTGAGCAGGGGACGTGGGGGGTTAACGGTGAAACAGTTCGAGAATTTGATAAAGTCATGTGGTATAAAAGACTCAAGCATAGCAAGAAAAGAAAAAAGGAGAAAAAATGACTCGAAAGGGCAAGTATTTTTACTTTTTTAGCTATTTAATCTTTGGGGCTGTAATCTGTATGCTTGTGCTTTGGGACTCTCTCAGGAGGTTTGAACCTTACACTCGTAGTGGCGTAAAATTATGCAAATAGTTTTTGGCGACCACGGTGGGAGAATTTGGTGCAAGAAGTGAAGATGCCTCCGAAAAAGAATGCTCAAACTGGTTCAAGTATAGAGGAAGGGGGATTGGAGCAAACCAACCAATCTCGCGTTCCAACGGTAGTAGGCCATTTTGAGGGTTTAGCAGAAACAAGTCGTTATAACACTATGAGAGAGTTCAATCCTAACGTGATACGCGTCTTGTTCGGCGAATTCACCTAGGACATTGTTGAACAGGTTAGACTTTAAAATACCCATGCCATAGATAAGTTCATTTCGACTAGTAACTCACATTATGAAAACATGGCCAAACATATGAGTTCATTGAATGAGCTAATGGCTAAATACGTAAACGGGGGGACAATCCTACCAGGGATCACACCTCCTCCCACGTCAAGTAATCAGGAAGCTGGACCCAGCAATGTTCCCTCCCCATAAAGGGTTGTTGCCTCAACAATGTTCCGATGAGGGGAAAATCATGTTGGTCTAGGCCCACACCTAGGGCTGAATGTGATACGACATGAAGTAGTGTTCCTCCAAAGTTTACAAGGACAGGGCTATGACCATGTCCCATTTGTAAGGGGACCGCAGCCACCGCCTGTAAGGGTACCATTCAATGGCAATGATATGTTAAGAGAACAAATGATTGAGATTCTCCAAAATCAATTCGGTTTGGGAGTGAGGCCAATTCGGCCGAGATATTAGAAACCGTACCCGGATTGGATTGATTTAGCGTATCCATGGCCGATAAATTATAAATACCAGAGTTCTCTCTGTTCACGGGATCTGGAGAAGTTTCCACTATATAACACATAGGGCGATTTGCTCTTCAGTGTGGAGAAACGAATGATTTCCATAAACTGAGATTATTTCATAGCTCATTGTCAGGAATAGCTTTTTCCTGCTATATCAGTCTGCCACCTAATTCGGTGGAGAACTGGCACCAAATGGAGCAATTGTTCCATGCCAAATTCTATAAAATCGAGTCTGAAGTAACCCTGGCTGATTTGGTAAATTTGAGACAGTTTAGAGGTGAATGGGCCGAAAAATTTTACAAAGATTTAAAGCTACCTGAGGTCGATGCTATATACCCTTACCAGGAAAATTTTTTATAAAATCACTTAAAGTTGTCTTAACTTTGACTTAAAAAAGAAGTTCCAAGACCGTTAGTTCTGGGATCTTCTCCAACTCACCACTATGTAGTAAGGTATGAACGATTGTTGAGTGACGAAGAACAGATGAAGAATGTTAGGCAGTGGGATGAATGTTTGAACCAAGCTTTATGGGCATCTAGGACATCGCTCAGATCAAGTACATCACACCATTCCAGCTAGTAGATGGTCAAGAGGTCGTATTATCGGTTGAAGTCAATGTCAAATCTACAAGAGTGGGTTACAGGAAGAATTGACAAAAGATGATTATGGTGAAGCAATGATCCAAAATCTATTAGAATTAGATGATATTAAGTGTGATGTCATTATCCGCTTGGAAGCACATAAGGCAAGGATGACCAATGGGTATAACCGGAGAGTCGTGGCCAAATCGTTTAGAAAATGGGAGTTAGTATGGAAGACAATACTACCATTGGACACTAAAAGTCATGCGTATGGAAAATGGTCGCCTAACTGCGAGGGCACTTTTGAGATAGATAACGTATTACCAAATGGAGCTTATCATTTAAGAAATTTGGATGGGAAAATGCATGTTAGAGCGATAAATAGTAAATACTTAAAATATATATATGTCTTCATTATGGGAAATGAGAATGCAGCATTCTCCAGATAAAATAAAAATAAAAATAATAATAATAATAATAATAATAATAATAAAAATTAACATATTTTCATTGATTATGGACGATCTAACATCCTAGAAAATTAAAAATAATGGACGACGCAATGTCCTAGCAGCGAATAATAAATAAAAAATCAGCCATTGTGCGGGGGCCGTCGGAAGTCCTCAGTTCAGTCTTTGTCCTTCAAAATCGAGAAAGTTTCTCTCAATTGATGTTATTCCTTCTGCATCTCCATATCGGCTGCCATCAGATCGGTCAGGCTCTTCTCAAAATAAATTTGAGTCAAGTCTTCGTACTCTGTTACAGAGGCATTCACCCCCATTAATTGAGCAGTAATGGCCCTTTTCTTAGCTTCTTTCCTCATACGGCTCTCCGCAATAAGGCACTGGATCTCCTGTAATTGTCGCTCTAGGTCCAGCAGCAACGATTTCCCAATCACCATTACGTATGTAGTCTCCCGTAAGGATTGATGAAGAGCTTTAAGGGAATCACGGAGGCTTTCTTTATTTGCCACTAAAGAACGAAGTCAGACCTTTTGACTATATATGCTTCGATAACGAGGAATGAGGGCTGCTACTTCGTTCTTCAAAACTTGGAGGAAGAGCATGTTCTCCACCTGTATAGGCAACACAGGAGAGGCCATCAATCAAGCTAACTCAGAGGAAATTCATTCTAACTTGAGCATATTCTCTGGTAAAGCGGCCTGACCGATGTCAAGCGCAGTAAAGGAGGCATAATGACAACGAACTCCCGAAGAGCATCCAAATTTGTGGTTACTCGGGCTTGAAGATGAAGAAGATTGAGATAGAGTGGAGTCCAGCCGATCGAGATGATCCAAAATGTCCTGGATTAATTGCATAAACAGTCAGGCACCTATTTACAAAAAATTGGGTTAGCGAGTGAAAATTGAAGAAGTTATATAACGAGAAAAAAATACTTACAGCTCCGGGCTCAAAACTGGAACTTTATGGATCGTCCACGGCTGTCATAAGGACGTCACTAGGGGCGATACAGACTTTCATCCAGGAGATAAAGGTAAAGGATTATGAGATATTGCCCAAGAAGATGACGGCAGAGAAATAGGGGATGATGGTGACTCTGGAAAAAGGAGACCGTTGCAATGGAAGATCAAAAGATGAAGAGCTTGGTCTGCCCAATGACTGGGTCTCTGTAGAAGAATCAGAATCGGAAGGGTCTCGATATTTTCATGAATTCTTATGATTATATCGGCTTTAAAAATGGACATAGCCTCTTCCAATATGTCCAATTCGGCCAAAATAAACAGGTCATCTATGTCCCTATAACTTCCCTCAATTCCCGAGGTAGTCCATCTATGTATTAAAGGGACAACCCGCTCAGGATAAAACCGAGAAAGCTCGTCATTCGGCTCTTGCACAATAAGGACATGTTTGTGCAATAGATGATATTTGAAGAAGGGGTCGTCAATTGAAATTTCCTCTATGAGTGGGTTCTTACTGCCCAATACTATATTTGACCTCATACTTTGGGGATCGGCCCTGCTCGATGAGAGTTCAATAGCCCCACCCTCTTCTGATGGGTGTTGGACGATTGGGATTTCAGGCTCAGAAGCTTGAGCCAGCACAGCCGTACCGGACGATTGTTCGTGTTGGACAATTATGACCCATAGCGTCACTATTTGTAAAAGACATTGTGATTTTTGTAAAAATTAACTATGTGACAATGGAAATTGTATTTTATCAATTTGTAATTTGATTACTTTAATATATAAATGGTAAAAGTCTTTATGATTAGTTCTGGATTATAATATATGAGACAGTATCAATCCATAACGGTTTAATCATTAAATATCCCTAGTCATAGTATTATCGAGACTGGACATCGATAATGCGGAATAGACCAGTATTATACTTGTGCGTGTTATGGAAGCGTAACAGCATAGTTCTCATATATTTAAGTATTGGATACTTATGCAAGTGTGATAGGAGGTTGTGTTTATCGATGGTACGGAAACAGCTTCGCTCTGGATAGACCCATCGGAATCTCATTGGTAGTATGACTATGTGTCTATGGGAATCCGCATCAGGGTAGGTGTATTGGTTTTAACCTGAGACTTACATCGCTAGTACTTGCGACAATCAATACACTTTGGTTTTGGTCGTCCGGGACTTTAACAGGTTCTGTGTACGCCTCTTCTGGGTTTATTGAGAATCGTAGTGTATTGGATGTGATATTAAGATGGAAGTATCACTTCAGTCGTATGGAGATGATGATCACATAGGGATACAGAACTGGTGCTATAATGTGTTGCAACCATCGGGATAATATGATAAGGTCATGATTACCCGATTAAAGAGACTAGTTGCTTGTGATCCGATATATGCTTCGTATGGGACAGACACTATTCCAGCCTCAGGCCTTGCATGTGTCATCTGATACTGGATCGCTATACACAATACTACGTATACTACGCCTGAAAAAGATTATATATTCCTTTAAGAATATTTCTGGAGAATTGGGTAGGCACGGTGCTTTGCTAGAAGCCAACCATTTCTTGTAAATCGGTAAAAACATAGTACGAGGTACGTACGTGTTCGGATAGTCCGACAACCGGATTTACTGCCAACATATCTATGGATCTCATGGGTCACTTCCTGAAGATTTACCGATGACGTATGATTCGAACATAATTAATCTAGGATTAATTACGGAGAGATTTTATCTAGGATAAAATACTATTTGAAGAGAGAGAACGATTAATTTGGAATTAATTGATAAAATAATATATTCGATATAATAAATGAAATTAGATTTCATAACGGAATTAAAATTGGATTTTAATTCGGGCGAACGAATTAATTTAGAATTAATTCGCAAGCGATGTGAATAGTAATTTTGCTAGGCATAATTATTCAATTAAATTTGATTTAATTACGTCATAACGGAAAATTCATTAATTCAAAATTAGCAAACCCGAGCCCGGGATGTGTTGCGAGCCCACTCGGATTTTGAATCAAGTGGGGCCTACATATCATATCACATGTCACATCACTAGTCATTCATTCACCTTTTTGGTGATGGAAGTTAGTGAGTGAAATCTTGGTAACTTGTTTTAAACACAAGTTGACAAGGTGATTGACTTTATACAAACTTTGGTATATCTTTCTTTTTTTTTTTGAAATCAATACTCAAGTCATTCACTCTCTCACCCTCTCTCTAGCTCACGGTTTTTGAGTAAGAAAATACTCTCACCAATTTTCTTCTTTGGCCAAAATAACAAAGGAAGAAATGTGATTTTTGTTGTAAAATCTCCATTGCTAGCACATCAATGGATCATTTAAGGTGATAGGGAAACCTATCCTTGAGCTTGGAATCAACAACAAAGCTTGGAGCTTGGATTTCAATTCAAATGAGGAGCTTGGCCGAAACTTCAAGGAAGCAAATTTTGTGTTCAACGCATCGGTCATCCGTTCTTTGTAAGTATGATTCTGCCATACTTCATTATGTATTCATATGATTTCATTGCTTAAATGATCTTGGGACACTTTCGAAACCAACAATGGTATCAGAGCCTATTTGAGCATGAAATTTGATTAGGGTTCTTAACATAAAATTTGGGTATTTTGATTTGAGCATGTTTTAATCAAATTATTTGTTTGAGTATGCTTATATGTTGATAACTTAGAGTTATGCATGATTAATTTTAAGAAAAATTAATTGGATTAATTTTCCCCAAATTCATTGTGTTGGCCGAATGCTATATGAAACCCTAGGTCATGGTATTTTTTATTTTGTGATCATTGGATGAGTTTAAAGACATGGATATATTGATTCGTGATTCAATCGGATTGAAATCAGAATTGGGTATAAAAATCCATCAAATGCTGTGACCATGTAAGCATGGAAATGATATGATTTTGTAACAATAATGTTGGACATGTATTGATGATGAAAATGCATGATTAATTAATTAAATTGATATTTTGGAAATGTTAATTTAGATAATTAATTAGTGCAACACACTTTAATTAATTATATTTAGAAATTTAGAAAATTAAAATTTAATTAATTAGGCTTAATTTAGAATTGGGCTTAAAATATTGTATTTGGGCCTAATGGGCTTTGTTGGGCCAAGTTGGTTTAGGACAATTGGATTGGATCCAAATTGGTCCTAAACCATTCCATTAAGTTCAAATATAACAAATGGGTCTTTTAATGTTTAATGGGCCGAAATTGGTTTCTTGGCAAATATGGTGATTCCTTAATTGGGCTTTGGTATTTGGGTTTGACCCATATTGACCAAAGTCCATGCCTTAAGAAATTAATTGAAAGCACATTGGACTTTAATTAAATGACATTGGATGTTAATTGGGCTTTGAGACCCATTTAGATTAGATTTGGAATCTAAGTCGTAAAGGCGCATTAAAAAGTGTAGTTTGGATTAAATATAGAATTAGTATTGAATATGAATTAAATTAGATTTGAATTGTAGTTCGATATAATTCAAGAATTCGTACTTTGAGTACTTATTCTTAAACGAGTTGGACTCGCGCAAAACAAATCGTTGTTTGAACATTGGATGATCACTTTATTCAAAGATTAATTAATTGGATTAGATTGATTGAATAACATGCTTTGTGTGAATACATAGATGTGTTGAATGAATAATGTATATCGGATGGATGTTAGAAGGGAAAGGGCAATTTTGAAAATTGTTGTAATTTAGAATTTATTAAATTGGACTTGCGTGTCCAGCCTTATCTCTCGATTCTTTGTAATGCTCTTCTCACCTAATTCCCCTCAATGTAAATGAGGTTTCTTTCATTGTATTATGTAATTGGGTAGAAGTCAGAATAGTGCTAGCCGGGGAGAGGAAAGTGAGTGATTTGTTCTAGGAACAATCTGTGAGATATCCATCCGCATATCATTATTAATTTATTTACCGTGCCTTATTAGGCTTTTAGAATGCATGCTTAAGGGTGTATGATGAGACCTAATCAAAGATAATAAATTGGTTGCCAATTTACGCGAAAAAACCCTCAACAAATATTAAGCATGTTCCTTCCATTGAGTGATTCTTACTCAAGATCCAAGATTGGCACTGGTTTGTTGGCCAAAGTCAAGACCTTTGCCCATCGCGGATGTGTTTGAATTATGAAGGCTTTGTTTCATATCGTATGTCTTGTCCAAGTTGTGATTTTTTTGCCAAAGTCAAGATCACTTCTTGTCAATCGACATCGATTACGAAGCTTTCCAAAGTCAATGGGTTCCGCTTAACTGGAATTATTAAGCTTATTGTGCCAAAGCCAAGGCTTAGTTCATTCAGAGGAAAAGGTTAGGAAAATATATTAGATATATTGGCATATATATTGTATATATGTTTCGGACTAGGAGGTCCACCTACCGGATCTATGAATTGGATGAGATCCAATTGATCTTAGAACATGCCAAAGATCTAATAAGCAAGAAAAGGTGTTCATAAATTCAATATAAGTTGCGAAATTACTTACATTGAATGGATTTAAGCTTTTAAATTTTGAATGAAGATCTCCAAGATCCTTCATTTGTGTTGATTCCAAGCTTTGAGTTGGTTTCCTATCACCTTAGAAGACTTCTTCAAGTGTTAGCTTTGTTGATTTTGCAACAAAATCAAAGAGAGGGAGATAAGAGGTTCACGCCCAAGCAAGGACGAACTAGTTGATTTGTGTCAAGTCTTGTGTAATGAGAGAGAGAGATGTCTTTTGGTAAAACCAATTTACCCTTTTACCTAAACAAGGTGGCTGGGTAAATGGTTTTACCAAAACCATTCCAAGGTAGTTGGAAAGATGGTGGCTTGGCATAAATGCCAACTATCCTCCCAACTACCACATGTGAAGTGGGCCCCATATTTGAATTCAAAATTCAAATATCTCTACGAACATTTACCACGGCTCGGATCCGTTTATTCCGATTAAACGAACTTTCGTCGCTAAATAATTAAATCTAATTTAATTAAATAACGATGCCTCGTAATATATTACGAACGTCGTTTACGAATTAATTCTAAATTAATTCGTTTGTTCGTATTAAAGTCCGACTTTAATTTCGTAATGAAATCCAATTCATATTAATATATCCGATATATTAATTTTAGCCCATACGAATAAATTAAATAGAAAAATCAAATTTAACTATTAAATTTATTTTACCGATTAATTCCAAATTAATCGCGTTCTCTCTCTTCTGAACACATTTAATCCCAAATTAAATAAAGCCTCAATAAATCCCAAATTAATTTTCTCTCTCTAAATTAATCCCAGATTAATTCTAGTTTAAGTCAACTGTCATCGGTGAATCTTTGGGAAGCGACCCAAGAGACCTCTGGATATGTTGGCAGTAAATCCGGTCATCGGACTATCCGATTAAGTGTGTACCTCGTACTACGTGCTAACCGATTTACAAGACATGGTTGGCTTATAGCAAAGCACCGTGCCTACCCAATTCTCCTGAAATATTCTTACTGGAATATACAATCTTTGTCAGGCGTAGAATACGTAGTATTCTGTATTACGATCCAGTATCGGATGTCACATGTTAGGCCTGGGGCTGGAATTGTGTCTGCCCCGTACGAAGCACATATCGGATCTCTGGTAACTAGTCTCTATAATCGGATAAACATGACCTAGTCATATTATCCCGATGACTGCAGTACTTAGGAGTACTAGTTCTGTATCCTACGTGACATCATTTCCACTATGACTGGAGTGATACTTCCGTCTTGACATCACACCCAATACACTACGATTCTCAATATACCCAGCAGAGGCGTACACAGAACCTGTTAAAGCCCTGGACGACCAAAACTAAAGCATACCGATTATCGCAAATATTAGCGATGCAAGTCTCAGGTTAAGACCAAATACACCTACCATGATACGGAATCCCATAGACACATAGTCATACTACCAATGGGATTCCGAGGGGTCTATCCAGAGCGAATGTGTTTCCGTACCATCGATAAACACAACCTCCTATTACACTTACATGTGTATCCAATACCCAAATATATGAGAACTATGCTGTTACGCTTCCATAACACGCACAAGTGTAACACTAGTCTATTCCGCAATATCGATGTCCAGTCTCGATAATACTATGACTAAGGATATTTAATGATTAAACCTCACGTGGATTAATACTGTCTCATATCTTATTAATCTGGTACTAATCATAAGGACCTCCTATTTGATCTAATCACAAATGATAAGAGTGCAATCTTCTTATCACATAGTTAATTTTTACAACAACACCATGATCTGTACAAATAGTGACGCTATGGGTCATAATTGTCCAACAATCTCCCACTTGGCCTATAGCCAGTCACTCGAGTTTCATACACATGAACTATGTACGGTTCGCTCAAACTGCTAAGGAAAGGCTTTCGTCAGCGGATTTACGTGATTATCGTCTGATGTGATTTATTCGATCATCACATCGCCACGATGTATGATCCGAACGAATCAGATGAATAGTCGAAGTATATATCTGGATCGTTGATGAGACCATTAATTCTTTAGCCTGTGCTGACGCCTAGCTCAGCTACTAACAGAACTATATCTAATCTAATTAGATTTATTATCGACCCAAATGGCTTCTATTGCTGCCTCAGCCGCAGCAATAACCCGCATTTGTTGTTTATTCGGTAACATTATCTTGCTTTGAAGATTTCCAGCTCACTGTTCTGTTATTCAAACTGTATAGTACCGTTATTTTTATCGGTTAGGAAACTTGCAGCAGTGATCCCAGTCACTTCAAATTCTCTTTCTCCATAGTTTAAGACATCATCTTTAGTTCTCTAAGATACTAACGGATGTTCTTAATATCAATCCAGTGATTATCACTTGGATTGACCTATTTGTGACTCCATATGATCAAAACATGTGAAACACCAGGTCACGTATATTTTTTCAATGAACGAGTTCTCGGAGAGTGTTAACAACTTTAAATCTATCCCAGTAGATCTTTATTCCTAGAATAAAGGTTGTTTCTCCCAATAATTCTACGGAGAATTTTCATGAAAGCCAAGCTTTCACCGATTGTAATATGGAAATATCATTTCCAAGAAATGACATATCATTATTATTTAGGACAGTCACTTTCAGTGCGCTCCCACTAACCTCCTTATATACACAAGAATCAGTTCTCGTTTTGAATTAAATCATAAACCATTATGATTACATCAAAACGATAATTCCAAGAACCTAATGCTTGCTTCAATCCAAACATGGATCGAATAACCTGCAAACCTTGTTTGCTAGTTTTGATACGACAAAATCGTCAGGATGTTGTAAACATCCTCCAAAAGGTTTCCTTTTCAGGAAAGCGGTTTTTTTTCGTTCAGCTGCCATATTTCATAAATGAAACATGCGGCATTAGCAAGCATTATCCAAATGGATTTAATGTGGCAACAGGTAAAAGATTTCGTTATAATCAACACAATATTGATAACGATACCTTTCCGATACAAGCCTAGCTTAGTACGTTGGTATGCTGCCATTCACGTATGTCTTCCTTAAAGACTTATATAGTACCATAGGCACAATGCCTTGGGGTACAACAACTAGTGTCCAAACATAGTTGTTATATATAGAGTCCATTTCGGACTCATGGCACTTTGCCATAATAGGGAGTTGATACCTTGTATCACTTCCTCATACGTAGTCAGTTTCCTCAATAAGATTGACATCTTCATGAGGTGGATCAGAGACCTATACCTCCCAAGTTGTCTTCTGATTCTCTCCGACCTACGCGGTTCTTGTGTATTCGAAGATTATTGGTACAGGTTCATCCTTGATGAACTGATTATGTTCCGTTAAAGAATCGGTGCCTGGAACAGTATTACTCTGATTTTTCATCGAGTTTTGCTTTCCTCCCACTTACCACTGTATTAGGTATTCCTCTTAGGAAAACCGCATTGAGAGCAACAATTAAATTATTCTCTAGTGAGTTGTATAAGTACTATACTTTGGTTTTCTTAGGACAACCTACAATTAGGCACTTATCCGATTTGGGTTCTAGTTTGGTATCATCCAAACATATGCCCAGCATCCCAAATCTTCAGAAGTGAGAAAACCCAGTTTCTTTCCTATTCATATCTAATATGAAATCTGTCAAACAGATTTTCATTGAACTTTATTCAAAATAAGTATTGCACTGTTAAATACTTATCCTTTGAAGGAAAATGGTAGCTCAGAGCGACTCATGATTAACCTTATCATGTCCAACAAAATTCGGTTTCTCCATTCGGACACACCGTCAAACTGACGTGTTCGGGAGTAGTCCTCATTGAAAGAATACTATACTCTTTCAAGTATTTGAGAAACTTATTGCTTAAGTATTTTCCATCTCGGTCTTACTGTGACAGTTTTAATAATTTAGCCGATCTGTTTGTCTATTTCGTGTCGAAACTCTAAAAGTTTCCGATTTGTGTTTAATAAGAGACACATAACCATAACGCGATGCTACATCCGTAAAGGTCAAGAAATACTCATATCCACCTCTAGTCTAGCTAGATATGGGCCCACTTACGTCACTATGAACGAGGGCTAATAGATCGATGACACTTTCACTTTTACCAAGTAAAAGGTATTTTAGGTACTTTACGTAATAAACTAGATTTGTAGACATCATTTGAATGGAATCAAATCCGTCTTAGTATTCATTCTTCAAAAGTGTGGATATATGAGTCTTGTTTAATGTGTCACAAACAACACTGCCATAAATAATTCTTATGTGATCAAATCAGTTTGAGCTATTTGTCCGTCATATTATATGTTTGAGATTTATTTATATTCAAAATATAAATATTGTTATTCACATCTAATGTGTTTATCTCAATATCATCTTTATAAAATAAAACACTTTAGTGTTCTAGAATATAAAGGTATACTCGTAACGAGTTATACTCGATATAGAGATAATGTTTCTAGTGAAACTAGTTACATTATAACAATTTCCCAATTTAAGTATACACCCGAAGGGTAGTTCCTAAACTTAGGTATCTACGGTAAAACAGCGACTTTCGTCCCGTTTCCTATTCGTATAGTAATCTCAATCTGAAGTCAGTGTCCTGCTCAAAGCAGATTCTGCACATCAGTACATATATTTATGTACCACTTTTGTATCTAAAATCCAATTTTAATACTATTAGTGAACATGTTTATGACAAACATAATTGAAGTCAGAGCCTTGCCCGTCTTCGATTCCTTCATGTCTGCTTTGTCCAAACGACAGTCTCGCTTCCGCGATCCCGTTTGCCATAATTTAGGCAGACATCTTGGGATATGTCCATTATCTTCCTAAAAGATTATAATGATCTTGCCTTTGCTCTTTTCTACAACTCAAAAGCCTTTGGCCAAGCCTTGGTCTTCTAGAATATCGAAGTAAGGTGCGTCTTGCGCTACTTGCCTTATTGCAAACTTTGGCTTTGTCTCCTTGAGAATGGCCATTACTCTCCAAGGGTTATTAATTGCAATTTAATACTTCTAAGATCTAAGAATAGATCTATGAAGATCAAGAATAGATCTATGAAGATCCTTCAATTTCTTCATCATACTTTGAGGATCTAATCCTTAGTTCTGATTAGGAAATTAAGGAGTCCTATTGACAAGTATAATGGATTAAGCACTAAAGTTATCATCACATGAATCTTCCTAAGATCATGCTCTACTATTTGCTTAACTCTGGGCTTAGGCCTAATATGTTATTTTATCAAATAAAGTAACTTATTAGTTTCCAGGACTATCCTGAAATTTTATTCCCAATTTGAAAATTAAAGTCGTTTAAACACATTTTCACCCAGGATTATGTTTTAAACACGAATCTTTTCAGTTATCTTGATTTCAATAGTCTAACTATCCAATCAACGGTTTCGGGTACAATCTAATGTAATGATTACTATAGTCTAACTATATAATTAATTATAATTTTATTGGTTAAAATCAAATATATATTGATTACTATAATCCAATTATATAATCAACTATAAATGATCGGTAAAATTCAAATACATTGATTACTATAATCCATTATATAACCAATTATGAATTAAGGGTAAAATTCAAATATATTGATTATATAATTCAATTATATAACCAATTATGAATGAAGGGTAAAATTCAAATATATTGATTACTATAATCCAATTATATAATCAACTATAATGAAGTAGTTTGAATACAGTCCAACTGTTTAATTAAAACAACAATTGAATATTAGTCCAACTAATATATTTATTAATAAATAATGACGAAAATTGAAATGAGAGCGTATGGCAAGTATCTAAACGAAATTTGCAATTTATATTTGCCTCCCACTATTTTTCGGCGAGCCTCTAACCCTCTGTGGAGTACTCGGGAAACTTAGTTTCCTAGTGGGCTAGGATCCCGTTAAATAATACACAACCTTGACTTTGGACAACAAGCTGTATGATATTTAACTAGGTAGACCTCTAAGATCAATTGGATCTCATCCAATTCCTAGATCCAGTAGGTGGACATCCAAGTCCGAAACATATATCTAATAGATGCCAATATATATGATATATTCCCTAACCTTTTTCCTCTAAATCAATTAAGCATTGGCTTTGGCACAACAAGCTTAATGATTCTAGTTAAGCGTGACCCATTGACATGGAAAGCTTCGTAATCAATATCGATGGACAAGAAGTGATCTTGACTTTGTCCAACAAATCACGACTTGGACAAGACACCGATATGGAACAAAACTCTCATTATTCAAACACATCCGCAATTGACAAAGGTCTTGACTTTGGCCAACAAACCAATGCCAACTTTGGATCTTGAGTAAGAATCACTCAACGGAGGAAAAACGCTTAATATGTTTTGAGGGTTTTTCGCATAAATTGGAAACCCATTTATTATCTTTAATTAGGTCTCATCATACACCCTTAAGCATGTATTCTAAAAGCATAATAAGGCGCGATAAATAAATAATTAATAATGATATGCGGATGGATATGTCACAAATTGTTGCTAGAACAAATCACTCATTTTCCTCTCCCCGGCTAGAACTATTCTAACTTCTACCCAATTACATAATACAATAAAGAAACCTCATTAACATTGAGGGGAATTGGTGAGAAGAGAATAAAAGAGTAAAGAGATAAAAGGACTGGACACGCAGGTCCAATTTAATAAATTCTAAATTTATTACAATAATTTCCAAAATTACCCTCACCCTTCTAATATCCATCCGATATACATTATTCATGCAATACATTCATGTATTCATACAAATCATGTTATTCAATCAATCTAATCCAATTAATTAATCTTTGAATTAATGATCATCTAATGTTCAAACAACGATTTGATTTGCGTGAGTCAACACTCGTTTAAGAATAAATACTCAAAGTAAGTATTCTTGAATTATATTGAACTACAACTTTAAATCCAATTTATGTATTCAATATTAATTCCAAATTTAATTCCAAATTAAATATTTACACTTACTTATAAGCCTTAAAGAATTGGATTCCAAATCCAATCTTAATAGGTCTCAAAGGCGCCAATAACATCCAATGTCATTTTAATTAAAGTCCAATGGGCTTTTAAATAATTCTTAAGGCATGGGCTTTGGCCATAATGGGTCAAACCCAAAATGCCAAGGCCCAATACCCTATTGCCTACTAATTCATTTAGGCCCAATTAAATTCTTTAAAGGGCCAAGTGATGTATTTGGACTTTATGGAATTGGTTTTGGGCTCAATTGGATCCAATCCAAAAGTCCAAAACCAAACGTGGTCAAACCAAGCCCATTAAGCCCAAATACACACGTTTAGCCCAATTCATAATTTAAAGGCATATTAACATAATTATAATATTCCAAATATCACAATTTTTAATTAAAGTGTATTAGCCATGATTAATTAATTAAACTCAATATTTCCAAAATACCAATTAACTTAATTGATCATGCTTAATCCATCAATTTATGCTCAACACAAATTAAAGCCAAAACACATCATTTCATGCTCAACATGCTCTTGAATTTAACATAAACATTATTAAATTTGATTCTAATCTAATCAAACCAACAATCAACATTTAATTATGCATTTAAACACATCCAATGGTGTAAAATTGAACAATTCCAAGTGCAGTCCAAGCAGTAGCATTCGGCCAAGGTAAGAAAATTAAAATTTTTTGATCCAATCAATTTTTCTCAAATCTAATCATGCACAACTCTAAGTTGACATAATCTAAGCATGCTCAAAGCTTCAATTTGAAGAAATCATGCTCAAAACACCAAAAGCCCCAAATTTTAGTCTCATGAACCCTAAAATTTTCATGCTTAAAATTGGCTCTTGATACCATTATTAGTGTTCCTAGAACATGCCAAGGATCTAATAAGCAAGAAAAGGGTTCATAAATTCATTATAAGTTGCGGAATTACTTACATTGAATGGATTTGAGCTTTTAAATTTGAATGAAGATCTTCAAGATCCTTCATTTGTGTTGATTCCAAGCTTTGAGTTGGTTTCCCTATCACCTTAGAAGACTTCTTCAAGTGCTAGCTTTGTTGATTTTGCAACAAAATCAAAGAGAAGGATACAAGAGGTTCATGCCCAAGCAATGATGAACTAGGGTTTGATTTGTGTCAAGTCTTGTGTAATGAGATAGAGAGATGTCTTTTGGTAAAACAAATTTACCCTTTTACCTAAACAAGGTGGTTGGGTAAATGGTTTTACCACAACAATTCCAAGATAGTTGGAAAGTTGGTGGCTTGGTATAAATGCCAACTACCCTCCCAACTACCACATGTGAAGTGGGCCCCATATTTGAATTCAAAATTCAAATGTCTCTACAAACATTTGTCACGGCTCGGATCCATTTAATCCGATTAAATGAACTTTCGTCGCTAAATAATTAAATCTAATTTAATTAAATAACGATGCCTCGCAAATATATTACGAACGTCGTTTACGAATTAATTCTAAATTAATTCGTTCATTCGTATTAAAGTCCGACTTTAATTTTGTAATGAAATCCAATTCATTTAATATATCTGATATATTAATTTTAGCCATACGAATAAATTAAAAAGAAAAATCAAATTTAACTATTAAATTTATTTTACCGATTAATTCTAATTAATCGCGTTCTCTCTCTTCCGAACACATTTAATCCCAGATTAAATAAAGTCTCAATAAATCCCAGATTAATTTTCTCTCTCTAAATTAGTCCCAGATTAATTCTAGTTTAAGTCAACTGTCATCGGTGAATCTTTGGGAAGCGACCCATAGACCTCTGGATATGTTGGCAGTAGAATCCGGTCATCGGACTATCCGATTAAGTGTGTACCTCGTACTACGTGCTAACCGATTTACAAGACATGGTGGCTTCTAACAAAGCACCGTGCCTACCCAATCTCTCAGAAATATTCTTACTGGAATATACAATCTTTGTCAGGCGTAGAATACGTAGTATTCTGTATTACAATCCAGTATCGGATGTCACATGCTAGGTTGGGGCTGGTGGAATTATGTCTGCCCCGTACGAAGCACATATCGGATCTCTGGTAACTAGTCTCTATAATCGGATAAACATGATCTAGTCATATTATCCCGATGACTGCAGTACTTAAGAGTACTAGTTCCGTATCCTACGTGACATCATCTCCACTATGACTGGAGTGATACTTTCGTCTTGCCATCACACCCAATACACTATGATTCTCAATATACCCAGCAGCGGCGTACACAGAACCTGTTAAAGCCCTGGACGACCAAAACTAAAGCATACCGATTATCGTAAGTATTAACGATGCAAGTCTCAGGTTAAGACCAAATACACCTACTCTGATACGGATTCCCATAGACACATAGTCATACTACCAATGGGATTCTGAGGGGTCTATCCAGAGCGAATCTGTTTCCGTACCATCAGTAAACACAACCTCCTATTACACTTGCATGAGTATCCAATACCCGAATATATGAGAACTATACCGTTACGCTTCCATAACACGCACACGTGTAACACTAGCCTATTCCGTATTATCGATGTCCAGTCTCGATAATACTACGACTATGGATATTTAATGATTAAACCTCACGTGGATTAATACTGTCTCATATCTTATTAATCCGTGGTACTAATCATAAGGACCTCCTATCATTTATACACGTAGGTGATCTAATCACAAATGATAAGAGTGCAATCTCCTTGTCACATAGTTAATTTGTACAACAACACCATGATCTGTACAAATAGTGACACTATGGGTCATAATTGTCCAACAGCGATTAAGATGACTGGAAAGTTAAGCATTAGGGATATTATCATGGGTGATAATGTCTTTAATGGCATAAACTTTCAAGACTGAGATATGAATCTCAGAATTGTCCTGGGATCCGAGAAGTTACTCTATACTATAGAGAGACCTCTTGGGCCTAAGCCCCGACCTGAGCAGTTACTTGAGCTAGAGCTTTGGAAGACTCATAGCGATGACAACTCGACTGCTCAATCGGTTATGCTTGCTACTATGACTCCATAATTTCGTCATCAGAACAAGGGATTGGATCCCTATGAGATGATGGCGAAGTGCATGATCTTCATCGATCTAATCTTATATCACAAAGATATGAGTTGCAGAATAAGCTCTTCCGCGCTCGTGTCAGATGGTACGTCTGTTGAGCCCCATGTGTCATAGATGATTACTGATTGAAGCAGCTGGGACAGATGGGCATTGTCTTCGAGGCTGAGATTTCTATAGATTTGATCTTACAGTCTCTCCCCGACACTTGGAGTGGGTTCATCATGAACTATAATACGTTGAACCAATACCAAACTCTTAGAGAGTTAATGTCCACACTGCACGTAGCAGAAAAATAGCTCCAAAAGA